>WEIS01104127.1:0-12150 GCA_013389965.1 Todus mexicanus | reverse complement strand
TTATTTTATTTTTCCCAGGGATGGCAGAGAGTTGCTTAAAATGAAAAATTGATCACAGTGAACAGCTGAAAACTGGTTTGCATAAGTCACAGTTATTATTCAGATATTACAATGCAAGGCAGTGAGGCCCATGAATACTTGCATGGAAGCATTTAAATATAAAAGCTTAGTACTTGCAACCCCAAACAATCCCTGCAGCCTGCCAACAAACGAGAATCTTACTGGAATACACATAAATCATCTTGTTTCTGACAAATCCTGAAGAAGCAGGGGGAGGGGGAACAGAATCCCTTGCTAATTCCCCCAAGCTGCTGTTTATTGAAATTAGGCAGCAAGGATAAACTATAGCTGGATCAATAATTATCTGTCTAATATAATCAAGTGCCTCCTAGGAGAGTCTGCCGTTAAGCTCAACTTCCTACCAGACCCTTGGATGATGTTTCGTGCAATGAACTATCGGGAGATTCCACTGATGGGAATGCAAACTAAGCAGTGTCTGGTCCTGGAGAGGGCAGTTCCCTTAAGCCACTGACCACTGGCGTTGTGCAGCTATCGCTCATCGCGTGCGTGGGGACAGCGCGGTGCTGGGGCAGGGCAGACATGGACCAAGAGACAGGCAGAGCCCGATGAACTCACAGGCTACGAATAACCTTGATCCTGCAGCAGGCTCGCAGCTGGGGCAAGGCAGGAGTGGGCGATCCCCTCGCATCATGCAAAAGGCCCATTTTTAGCATGGGTTTTTTTCCTGTTGCAACCCTTCTGTCCATTCCTGTTCAAAGTCTGTGACTCTCCTGCCGCCAGCTAACTTGTGTGCTTGCTCAGAGGGTAGATCTGAGGGCCAACACTTGTACCCAAGAGCGATTGCTCTGACGGAGAGCGACTTTATCCTTAGAACTAAGGCTAGAAACAGGAGGAGGGCAGCTGGGAATCCTGAAGCGCAGTGCAGTTAACCAACGCTCTCATCGAAAGCAATGAACTGTGAAATAGAAATAAGCAAGAAATGTTTCCTCTAGGGAGAAATTGATGGGCAGAATCCGTTTGGCTGTGTTCTGCCCGCAAAGCCCTGTTGCTTGGAATGACTGTATTTATTACGCAGCTAACGGAGCTGCGAAGACTGCAGGAAAGCCTATGATTAGAGCTAATTGAAACTCCCAGTGATGAGGATGAAAGCAGGGAAGTATTCTGCTGGTTTGCTCCTTCTCTAAAATGCTTTTAGCATTCATCACAAAGTTCCTGATTTTTAGGCTTCCTGCTTGAAGCTTCACAGCCGAGCGTTGTTTTGACAGACAGCCCAGTTAAACCAGGAATTAAGCATTTCCAGGCAACTTTCTTCTGTTTCCGCCGTTCAGCTGCAGTATATTAAAGGCTTGTAGGTGTTACTGATAGTCATATATTGCTGCAATAATGTGTCCTCCTGCTATGAGCATCGCTGCAGAATTCATCAATTCCTTGAAAAATAGTTCCACGCGCACGAGCGTGTGAGTTCACGGCGGGGCTTGTGCCTGGTCTGTGCCGCCGCTGCTGGCGGCAATAGACATAGATCACTTCATGACGCTGCCGAATGCTTCCCCACGCACAGATGAAAATGGCTCTTGGAAATGGAATTCACCCTTTTTGGACCCTCCCCAACACTCCCCTTAGGTACATACGTTCTTGGAGCCGCTTAATGTGTGTTCTCCTGATAGGCACAGCCTTATCTTCAGTATCATTTAAGATCAGCCTGCCTGCTGCCTTGATCCTGGCTTGGATGGGAGTATGGTGGAGGGAAATCTTCAGAAGTCTGGGATTGATATAGGGAGTCTTCTTTCTTTTGGAGATTTGTGTTCCTTATTAAATGAGGAATAGTTAAGTAATGAGCATGCAATCAAACACACAGGTTCAGTCCTCTGGCTGGTGTCATCTGTGGTTATAGCTGCTCGCTGGATCCACTCAGAATGAGGACCATGTAATTAAAAGGTTTTATGACTAATATGATAAGCTCTGAGTGATCTCTCCTCTTGCAGAAGGCCACTTCTAATGCAGACGTCCTTTCTCCAGAGAGCTTGCGGTAGGCGTTTAGACTTTACTAAAAGCAATAAGCTCATATATCTCTCTAACACATCCTGTTTGGTATTTGTGTTTCAGCTGGCAATACAAATCAGGGCAGGCACAACACCATTCGGATGCAAAGTCATTTCCTAGCTAGCTACCAAAAGTCCTAATTAATTCTGTACAAAGTGGTTTATTAGACCTGCTTACTAAACCTCTTCTGACCAAGCAGAGCCACACTCCCGTCAAGAACAGGAGACTTTAGTACCTGAGCAGATAAAATCAGCTACCAGCTTGTGAAATCTGGCTCCTCAAACTGCCTACCCAGTGAGTACAAGAAACATTTAAGGTTCTGATGCTCCAAGGCTACTTTGTGATCTAATTTTATGCTTAGGTGAATAAGTTGAGCTGCTCTGAATTTAGCCAAGTGTATTTTAGACCAGCCTTTTTGCCCCTTCCCCTTCTGTAAAGGTGTTGGGCAAAAGGTAAAAGACACAAACTGAGAGGCAGGACAGCCACAACCACACCCAGAGTGAATTTGTGTGGGGTGTGTGGATGTCACCTGTGCTTTGCAAGCTTCTCTTTGTCATTTAGGCTTTAGCTAATAGAAGCTCCAGCAATAATGAGCTAATCCATTTTTTTGTATCTATTTATGAGTTAAAAGAAATTAACATGCTCTTTATCCTAGAGGGAGAAAAATAACCTCAGATCTCTGCAACGAAAGAGCGGTTTGGCCAAGTAGAGACCGTGGAAGTAGCCTCAGAACTATTTGTAGTACTTAGACGTGGTGATTTGTGGTTCTGCTGCTCGGAGAGCTCTTATGCTCAAAGTGCTCTATACTGCCAGAGGTCAATTCTGGCTGACTTCTAAGAATATAAGTCAGCAGCAGTAATATGTAAACTGGGAAAGATTTGACCTCCGGACTGTATTTACCGATAAGCAGAGGGCATCTTTGGCTGTACCTCAAAGTAGGAATGTGCAAATAATAAGATATGTTAAATTTAAGCTTGACAGCCTTTTGCTACTGGCTCGTACTGAAAAACCTCTGCAAACCAAAGTCCTGTTAATGATGAAATAACTGAGCTAAGTAGGAATATGTGTAAAGCCAAACACGCGTACGTATATTTAGAGGGTTGAAGCCTTCCACAAACACCCTGCTCAGTGAGCGCAGTAGCTGAAGCCATGAATAAAAGATCTCTGTTCGTCTCAGCAGTCTCTCCAGGCTAGGTTCATTTCTACTTACTGATTATTACTCACCAAATGTATAGTCTATGGAAATCTAACTAATTTGTTGTTGTTTTCTGGTAGCTGCATCCTGCTGAGTTATTGATTGTCTGGACTCAGGGTATGCATGTTATTGTAATAGGCTCCTGAGCTGTTAGCACACCATTGATTCAATATTGCTCTGGAGCAAAAGCCTCCTGCCAAGGAATTTCCAGGCACTGGGAGGCTCTAACTGTTCCTCTATAAATTTTATTCTTAGCACTTCGAACTCGGAGAAAACTCTCCTAGCTGTTGCCAGAACAACATTTCTCGTTATCAGCAGGAGAAGCGGGAAACTGATTTAAAAAATGAGAGCAAGAGCAACTCCTCTTCTGAAGGAAAGGTTCTAAATGAGTTTTGCTGACTGCTCCTATACTTTCTTTCTGACCAGTCCCTAAGCCAGGGAGGCAGGACACCCTTGTGACTAGACTGCAGACACAGTAAAAAAAACCATTTTGACCCCAGCTCTGACTTCAACTGGCTCTGTGACCCCAGAATTGGTCCCAGCTGGCTCAGTGACCCCAGAATTGGTCCTGCTCACGCTCTTGAGATCTGAAGTTACTCATTACTTCTCCAAGCCTCAGTTTCCTGATAAGATTCCTGGTTCTATGATTCCCTGTCCACAAACAGGGCTGGTGTTGTAGCTGCCTCGCTGAGGAGCTCTGCACCATGACTGTTTAACCATCATTAAGCACATTGAGTTGGAGCGGGTTAGAAAAAGTCCGTTTGCTGAGCTGCTGTACCTCTGGGAAAGAACCAGAGCTGAAGCACAGAGCTCGGCAGCCCTCCTAGCTGGTGGGATTCTCTCCCTGCACGGCTGTTGGTGCAGTGCTCCACAGAAGTGTCACTCCCATTTCACAGGACCACATGTGGAGGTTCTCTCACTGAGTAAGGACTGAGTGAGGAGCCTGAGCAATCCTTGTGCACTATCTTCTTAACCACGAGTGAGGCACGTAGGCCATCGGGAAACGTTTAGAAAATGAGCATGTGTGTGTACCATTTACACACATCACTTGATAGCAGGGCTCTGCGCGACCGTGGCTGGAGATTCTCCAACTTCTCACATATACACTCATGTTCAATTATGTACTTGACTTCTCTGGGTTTGGTTGGCAGAGTACTTCTTGCAAGGGATGTAACGTCTCCCGTGGAATAAGCGACGATGGGTGGGGTGAGGGCTTTATAACCGTAAGTAAGGATCAGCTCGTATTTGTCGGCATGGCTAATCCCTTGGCTGTTTCATCACTGATTCTCCCAGCTGAGCAACAAAGCCTGCGAGGAGCCAACTTTGAAAAAAAAAAAAAAGGGAAAAAAAACCTGCATGAAACTAAAGGAAATCAAAAGCAAATTATTTTCCAGATTATAGCCCTCCAGAGCTGCTGAGATATTGCCCATTTTTCACAGCAGACAAAAACATTTTCCTGGGGATCAATTTAGCTTCCAGAAGTCGGCTCCTTTCAACCCATAATCCATCATATTTCCCCATTTGCAATCTCTCTGTGTCTGAGTGTTTTAAGTTTCCTATGAATTATTTTATAAAGAGTATAAAGAGGCCTTTCTTCCTGCTGAAATGAGGGAGTTGCCTTTCTGCCCTATCAGGTCAGATACCATTAGACTGTTGTACAAGGGGGCCCTGCCATCCATACCTCCATATTGGCAACTACCTTAGTAGGCTCATCTGTCAAAGAGATCTAGTAATCAATCACTGCAGTGATCAATATGCAGCTTATGCATTCATCATTCCTTTGAGGAGACTATTAGGATGAAGTTGTCAGTGAAACGGGAACAAAGGGAGAAATATACTGAGATGGCTGAGGGGTGTGAATGTGTGTTGGGGCAAGAAAGAGGAGCTTAAAACGAAGAAATACAGCTCCACGGAAAAAGGGGAAAGAATTTTGCACCTTGAGGGAAGGAGAAGTTTGTGACAGATTTATCTGCATGCCCAGGAACGTGGTGCAGAAGGTGACTCATCTTTCAAGAGGCAGAGTGGTGTAAAAATTTCCAGATCTCTTGATTGGTGTGTCACTATGATTTGTGGGCTGCTCTGCCCAGGTAAAGTGGGTACCACGAGGAGCTGGGCACAAGCAAGTCAAGGAGGAAGATGCAGGAAAGCTTGCGAATGAATCCATGAGAAGCATGTTGAGGTGAGGAGAGGACTATTTATTTATTGCTCTGAACTCATGCCTTTATTCCATTTAATCTGAGCCCAGGAATTATTGCAAACATTGATGATCACTTCTGCCTTGAAAAACACACCAGGGTCCCTCCAGGTCTCAGCAGCACAGGTACTTGGAAGCATTTCTGATGAGCACAAGCTCCCTGCCTGGGGCACTCTGACCACAGCCCCCCCGAAAGGACGCCTTAAATCTCCCTCTGAGACAGAACTATGTTTCCATGTTTGCTTTACTGTGTTGGTTGGTAGGCAGCTGTGGCTCCTGTGATTGCTTTGGTGTTGCCCATCCTTCATGATTGGTGATAAGAGGGTTGGATCAAGAGACTCAGCTCCTGTAGCTCTCACACTAGGTCCAGTGGAGTCAGGGGAAAGGGTTAATTCAGTTGGGCCTTGGGAAGTCGCAGGCTCACTTATGATTATAACGGCAGAGCCGTTATTTAGTCACCATAATAATTTACATTAATTGGATGTAATGCATAACAAATTTATTAGACTGGGGCGAGGTTCAGCTTTTGCCTGAAACTCATCATGGCAATATGCTGACCAAGCACAGCGGGCTCAGATCTGCCAGTCAGAGGAGAAGTGGTGCTGGTGCTGGTCCGCGTTGCTCAGGGACAAGAGGGAGACAGGCTCGGCCCTGGGCCGGTGTGCAAACAGCAAGGCCATGGCCTCTGCAGCGACGCCCTTTGCTGGTCCCTGCGACTCTGCTGTCCCCGATAGGTGACCAGCACCAGCCCCATCAGATGGCAGAGCGGGGCTAAGTGGTCCACCTGGTGTCCTCACAAGGGAGAAAAAACACAAGGCAATGTGCTATGAGACTGAGGTCCTCATTTCTTGATCTCTAAATGTTCAACACAATCCTTTAATGTCAATTCTATAGAGATAATTTTTGGATATAAGCATGTATGAGATGACTGCCATGAAGACATGGTTGTGCCACACCGAAACTCTGGTTGTGGGGGAACTTATTCCCTTCCCAGCTCTCCACATCGCTTTCTCCTCCTGTTGCTCTGAGCTGCAGGCAGGGCTTGCTCCTTTTGGGGACTGGGATAGAGTTGTGTTTGCTGTAGGTTGTCTCCTGTCTGGTTGAAACTGAACTGAAAGAGGAAGAAACCTGGAAGTTTCTTCAGCAGAGCATCTGAGCTAAGCCAGGGGCCTGTCAGGCAGATAACTGCAGACAAGTGGTGACTGGGAGGCTCTGACCAGGGGTCAGAGAGGACTGGGAAACAAAGAGAAAAAGGAAAAGCCTGTGATGTGATCCCTGGTGCTAATTAGCTTGACCCCAGTGATTGTGTCTTAAAGCAACACTGGTGACCTCTGACCGTCAGGTTCTTCAACTGTGATCCAATAAAAGTTGCAGGAATGAATTTTGCTTTGCATGTGGCCCCAGGGTATTTGTCTCTTAACTAATTTGTAAGAAACCTGGGAAAACATAGAATCCTTCCATTAACCTTCATATCCTCACTTTACAAGACACAGTTTCCTTCTCAGACCTAATGACCATTCATAAAAACATCAGTCACCTCTAACCTCACAGCTCGGCAGCAAGACACGTGCACAGGCACGAGCTGCTCTGCTCTGAGGACCACGTGGATGTGACAGATGCTCCAGCCTGTCCACCCGGGGAAAACTCCTCCAGGGCCTCTAAACTGACTGGTTATAGGGCCTAGTGCTGGCAGAGCTGGATCCCTCTGCCTCGAGGTCCAGCAGGCTCCAAATCCTGCTGCACTGGGGGCTGGTTCCATTTTGGGTGCTTTCTCCCCCTGGTAGCCCAACTCTTTTTCCTTCCTGGGGTCTCCCTGCATTGACTGTTGACCCCTAGCTTCAGTCACTGAACACTGGGACTAGCAGGAGCAGAAATGGCTCCATACTCAGCTCTTTCTGGACGTGCTGTAGCTGTCAGCATTGTTGTACTCACACAGAATTTACCTTCCTGTAGTCTTCCCTAGGTACTTCAAGGAGTTAAGTGATTATTTTACATTAAACTTTGTGGTAACTGTAAAACTACCTTTCATGCTTCTCTGACCTTGGAGCACCGACTTCACGGGCTTCTTTTTGTACCTTGCATCACTCCTCTGAAGCAGCTCCTGAGTGAGGAACACCCTGTTAAGCAGGAACAGTCCAAATGTTTAAAAGCTGGCGCAGGCAAAGTCCCCATGCATGAATCAGCTGAGGAAAACAACAACCAAAGCCTCCAAGTCAAGTGGAACAAAGGATCCACCTTTTAGGGACTTTTCTCTTTTGCACCGAGATAAAGAAATGTCATCCTGGCCTTTCTCTAAGCAGGATCCCTGGAAAGCGATGGAGAAACCATCTTGGCTTTCTCAGGTCTGGAACAGAACTACCATTTGCAAAGGCACCGATGTCCCCCACAGAGACAGACGCTGTCCCAGCTGCAGAGTGCCACAGAAACCGAGGAAAGGATCTGGCATCAATTCTGCTCCGTGATGGTCCAACCAGTGACCAGGAGTCTGAAGTCCCCCTCTCTTGTCAGTCTTTTCCAGGGTGCGATGCATCTTAGTCATTTGTACTAATAATTTATTACAGAATTAAGTGTATTGCGCAGGAAGCGCGCCAGTAATGCTTTGCCAGTATGTGTACAACACTTTGTTAATTAAAAGTATTAGGCGATATAGACTCCATTGTTGGGAATTAATCAGTTTAATTATGAAGAGGATTAAGTATCGCAGTTAAAATAATAGCTTTTGTCATACGCCAAGGTGAACGCCTTGCGTGCAATACATATTTTTTCCTTCTAAACAGTAAATCATTGCCCACGTTCGTGTTTTCCTTCCCCGCCGCGCTGGGTGATCACCAAGCTGCTGCCAAGGTGGAACTCGGGGGAATGCGCTCTGGTTTTCCCCCGTCTTTAGTGAACACAGACCACCTTTGGAGGGGTTTTTCTGCGTGTTTTCTAAGAGCAGGCTGATGGCTCTAAGGTTTCTGAGTGCGCTTGTCTGTTCCAGTGAGGTGTCTGTAAGTTCAAGCTCCAGGGACAAGAGGTTCAAGAGCAAAAATCCCTCACCTGCACTTCCCGTGGGGGGCTGCTCTTTCCCTGGTCCCTTCTCTTCTGTCCACCCTCCTCCTACCCCAGTAATCATGACCATAGGCCTTTTCTAGTGGGAATAGTAGGATCTTTTTCACTCTAGGAGGAAAAGATCAATTTGCTCTCTTCATTTAAAAAATGATTTATTCTCTTTTTATTTCTCTCTCATAAATCAACCCTGGCCCAGGCTCCAGGAGGACAGGCTCTGGAAAGAATAAAATGCTGAAGCTTGGAGATGTAAATAAAAACTGAATCCCAAACAGATTCTGGGCATCCTCAGGAGCCAAAGATTCATCTCAAAGCAGCATAACAGGACGGCTGGGGTTCAGGGCAGCGACAAGCTGCTGCAGGACTCGCTGATTTGGTAGGAGCAGCATGTGCCTGAGACGCAGGGAAGCGTGGGGATGGGGAGCGATCCTGGGGCTGGTACCAAACCAGAGGCTGCTGCTGCTGGGAAGGGCAAGTGCCACACGCAGCACAGAGCTCTTGCTCCTTCTGCGCTCTTCAGACCTGCTGCTATTTGGGTGGAGGGCTGAGAGCCCGTGTGACAATCTCCTGGGGCCGCTGGAGGTATCAAAATCTATTTCCCTTATTTATTTGGAGGATTAGTCCTTCCTCTCAGGTCGGAGTGGAGCGCCGAGGGGGTTGGAGGAGGTTTAATCCCTGAGACAAGAGGAAACCTTCGAAAAGGTTAATTGCTGGGCTTTGCGTGTTGTGTAGCGTGGCTGCTCACGTTACAGCAGCGATGCCATCTGCTCGGCACAGCTCCTGCCCTGCATAATTCACCAGCTCGGCGTGTCGCTGTGCGGATGAGCGCTCGTGGGCTATTCATGAGGAAGTTACCTTTAGGCAGAGCTCAGGTAACCGGTTACCTGACACCCCAGACTGACTTCTGCTCTCTTGTCCTTTTGCCCTTCGAGTTCCTGCCCCCGGCTTGTGGGAGTTAAGAGGCGAGGAGGAGGCGGTGGAGAGGAGCCTACTGGGTGGGCTGCCCCAGCCGCCTCCTGCAAAAGCACAGGGCACTGTCCTGTCCCCACCCTGCCCTGCTTGAGCATCATCTCCTCACCTCAGCAGTGCCTGAGTTGCTCTTTCGGACTGGAATAGCAGGTTTGCTGCTATTCGTATCTAGTCCACCTCCTGGTGCTGTGTGTGGACACAATGCCGTGCAAGGACACTTCCTTTTAATTTTCCCCAGTAAAAACTCAACCCATTTGGAAATTTCCTCTTGCTTCTGTAATGGCCACAAGTTCAGGCAGGACTTCCCCTGCAGCCAGAGGTGTGCTTTGGGGCTCCAGGCTGCCCTGTATGCCACTTTACGGATCACTTTGAGGTAATTAATGCACTTGAGCAGCACAATGTGGTTGGGATTTATTTCCTCTCTCTCCATGTTCAGGCCTTATGTGGGTAAGTTGTTTCCACGAGGGTTTTGAACTTGATATTGAGTCGGTCTCCTCCGCCAGCGCACCCTTCTCATCTCCGCTGTGTAACCTGAGTTCTCGCCCCTAGTTTAATAGCTACCTCTCCATGAATATTTAACCAAGGATCTTAGCAGATGAGCTCCAGGTAACATGTGGCAAACAGATTTCCAGGACAATAAGGCCTACTTAAAACGATGATGCACAAAAGAAAGCCTGGAAGGAAAGGGAAGGTTCACCTTCGGGAAGGGGAAAGGCAGTTTGTACACAGCGAGCTCCAACTGGCTGCTCTGACTTAGCTGAGCGAAAGGAGAAAGAGGAGCACCAGGGGCTCTGGCAGAGCATGCAAGGAGAGTGTTGCAGGACAGCGAGAGAAACAGTTCCAGCGAATAAACTAGAGCTCTTTTGGTTGGCCAAATTTTACTGTGTGCTGCTTCTTGTACAGGGAAGAACCCAGAATGACTAATTTTTTTTTATACCATTGCGATTATTTGCAGACATCTACTGTATACAATTTCTCAATACACTCTACCCAGGTAAATCTGTGGTTCTGAGGTTCATTAGTCCTGAAATCGAGGATTAATTTTAGATCTAATGAGAGATTAACTGGGCAATTTCCACTCACTGATGAGGTGAAAACCAGCAGTGCTGTCAATAGCAAAAGGTCTTTCTGCTCTATTGAACAGTCTGAATATCAACAATAATCTCTGCTGCTCTTTTCTACCAAAAAAAAATCTGACCCTCACCCCCCAAGGACTCATTAATGATAAAGGGCCCAGATTACCAAATTAAAGGGAATTACTTTGACCCAAGTAAGGGCAACAGGTTAATTTTTGCATAAACCTTGGCCATGTCTGAATTGCTCCCCAGTCCCACGCCCGGGTGCGGGGCTTGGAGGACACTGAGAGGTGAAGGTCTCCAGAAGTCTGTGTTGCTGAAATATTGGTTATTTCACCGGGTTTCCCTTGTGAGAAGGACAAGCAGGATTTACAAGGCAGGGCTGATTTGAACTGAAGCAGCCGTTAGCACAGAATAATTTCCTTTTCAAGCCCTAAATTCAGACTTTATGGCTTCCCCTGCTCCTTTAGGTCTGCCCTGTGTTCTCCCTCTGCTCCCACTCGCCATTCACAGCTGAAAGCTGAAGGCTGCCCTGTGCCAGGGCCAAGGAGAGGTTGCAGTAGCCTGGCAAATGTAAACAGGGACACTCGTTCCGGTTTGTAATCCCTCGATGTGCTTGTATTTCAAGAGGAAATACATCACCAAAGGCAGGCGGTGAGAGCGGGGCTGCTCGGGGGGGCTGGAAGCTTTCAACAGAGCTGGTCACTGAGCAGAGACACAACTTCTTGGGAGGAAAAATCCAACAACTGATGAGATTGAGGCTTGGCCACCTCTTAGCAAGTCCAGCCAGGAAAGCTGGCACAAAGCCTGGCTTAACTTCTGCGTTTCTGGGACCAGCAAGACTCTCCCTCCTAAACAAATCTGTTGTGAGAAGGCATTGAGAAATCCCTCAGAAAAGCGTGAGGGGCTTTGCAAAAGCACTTAGGGCTCTTGCTCCAAAATCAGGAGCAGGGTCTGCCTGGCCCAGCCTCCTCCTCCCCACCTCTTCTGTCAGGACCTCCATCCCAGCCGCTTGGTTTCCCCAGGGCAGGGGTTCCTCCAGAGCAAACTAGGGTTCCTCGGGTTCCTCTGCGCTGCAGAGCCCAGGGTGCCTCTGGAGGAGGTCCCAAGGCGAGCGGGCTGCAGGCTGCTCCTTGAGCAACTTCTCACTTTGTGCTAAGCTTGGCAATTCATTGCTGTGAGTCAGGTTAATGCACTATTACTTTGCATATTAATAATATCTTATTACATTTGTTCTTAAGAGTGGTATCATGTTGAGGCAGCGAGGATTAATGGCACCTCGGTAATATTTACATATTTACATGATTAAAAAGCAATATATCTTTTGGACAGCCCCGTGCATGGGTTAGAATCACAGATGCTGTTCCTAAGCCCACCATGGCCTTCACCCCGATGCCTGTCCTGCTCTGCGCCATCCAGTCTGGGTGTTCAGTAGCTTTAGCCACAGTGAGGAGACACAGGCACCCACTGGGATCCCAACACCCACCTCCTGCTAAGCCCACCCATCTGCCTGGGTGGCCGTACCCCTCACGTCTGCCTCCTGCTCCATGGTTCCAGTAGTGACCTTGTCTCTCCTAAATGTCTGAGCAAAGGCTCCCCAAACCACC
>WEIS01104126.1:0-12273 GCA_013389965.1 Todus mexicanus | reverse complement strand
AACCCAAACCAGGACAAGGTTGTTCGTGGGTTTAAGAGTGTCAGGAAGCTGCTGACCGTACGAATCAATTGCAGTTAGATGCATTGGTGGGTGGTGAAAAGCTTGAAATAAAGTGTAGGCATCATCTTAGAATATATCGATGATGTAAATAAATAAAGAAGAAAAGATTTGTTGTCTGGCATGAGCTGCTTGTGATGGTTTAGGCTATCCTAAGTCTCTGCAGCTTGCTCCAGTCCCACAGAAGTAGGACCTCAAAGCATGCCTTAAAGATTTCTGATAGGTGAATTTTTGGTTATCAGCAAAGTCCTGTCCCCTTAGGCCTTGAAGACTGAGCACTAGGGTCTGGAATTAGCATGAGAGGCAGTGAAAAGTACACCCCTGCTTTTTCTTGTGCTTTGGAGATGTGCTACCACGTTCTGCTCAGAGCGACGTCTGTGTTGCCTCAGACTTCAAATCCCATTACAGGTGATCACAATAATAAAGAGAGAACAAATTCACGAATCCTCCTACCCAAGTCATTGTATAAAAGAAAGGGCATCATTTCCGACAGACTGGATGTGGAAAAAATTAATTTCCTGGCATCCAAACAGAAGAACAGCCATGCTGGTTGAGACAAGTCCATCCAGCCCGATAGCCTGTCTCAAACATAAACAACAGCTGATGCCTGGGGAACAGCATAAGAGAGGGGTAAGCTCACAGTGATAGTTCCCTGGCATGATGTCCCAAACTCCAGCAAGCTGTGGCTCAGAGACTTCCCTGAGACAGATGTGGTATCTTTAAATTTAATAGCCCTTGATGGATTTTTGCTTCCATGAATTTGTATAATTGCTTTTTGAACTCAGATCAATTTTTGACATTGCAGCATCCTGTGACAATTAGTGGTATGCTCCAGCAAAGCAGGGTGTAAAGAAAAGCCTTATTTTGTTTGTTTTGAACAGGCCTCCTAATAATTTTGTCTGATGCTCCTAGTTCTTGTGGTATGAGAGTCAATTACAATCATTCCCCATTTGCCTTCTCGGTGCCATTCATGATTTTATAGACTTGTCTCCTATTCCCTTCACATTTTCATTTTCCAGACAGATAATCCTAATCTATTTGAAAATCCTAATACAGAAGCTGCCCCAGAGCCTGGACCTTCCTCTGGCTCCAGCATGACAATTTTTGAGCTAGTGAGTTTGAACATCACCATGTCCAGCGTGCAGGCACATCGGATGTATTTGTATCAGGATGTAGCGGTGTTTCCACTTTTATTCCTTCCATGCTAAATCCTAAAATCTGATTTACTTTTCTGAACACTGCTGAGGATGGATCTGGCGTTTTCATGAATATATCTAGTTTTCAGAGCACTGCAAGGATTTCTTCTCTGAGAGCTAGCAGCTAACCTGGCACTCTTAGCTCTGTAGGTGAAGCTATCTGCTTTGCTCACTGGTGTTACAATACACACATCTACGCCACATTTCCTCCTTCATTTTATCACTTGATTAACCAGTAACTGTGGTTTTGTCACGTGTCATGTTTTTACTACCGTAAATAATGTCGCGTCACCCACAAGTTTGCCACCTTGCTGTTCATCCCCTTTCTAGCGTACAAGTCCAGCAGATGGAGTTGATACCTACTTAAGATCCTGGCAAAACCAGAGGGGCGCTGGGTGAGGGGGGAGGAAACAGTGGGCACCTTGACTGTTTCTCCTCTTTCTGTCAGCATGGCTTACGTCTCGCCTAGCTTTGGATTGAGCCAGCTGCTCCTCAGGGAGGTGCTGGCAGACTCTTTTTGACCCTGCAGCATATTTTGAGGGATGCTGGTGAAGGCTGGCCAGCATGCGTGATGTCAGCTGTTCAGCTGACATAGCCGATTGACGCTAGCCGACAATCTGGCCAAAGACGTGGAGGCATAAGTGCTCGTCAGACCACCCTGGGGATGGGGACACCTGACACAGAGGTGTGGTAGCCTTAGCTGGATGCTTCCATGAAGGCAGGTGGGGTGGCCTGAGCAGAGTCCACAGGGCAGTCCTGGGTTGAGGACGACTCTGTGGAGGCAGTGCCTGTCCTTTGCCCACCTGGTGGTGGTATCATCATACCTCCCTCCACTTGAGACCTGACAGGTATGTTTATTATTAATAACGAGCAAGGCTTTCAGAGGCAGGCCTTGTGCTTTCTCGCTGCTTGTCGGCGCTGAGCGAGGCCGGTCAGAGCGTGCTGTGAGCGGTACGCGCGCAGCCAGAGCTGTCCCCGGTGCGTCCCCATTCCAGCGTGTCAGCCAAGCGTTTAAGACACCTGCTTCTTTTTGCTTCTGTGCTGGCCGTGGACTAATAGGGACAAACGGGAAGAGGACCTAGCAGAATGCAGAAAATAATCGTCCTGTGCCAAAAGGGAATGTATGATCAAAACTACAGTGGGCAGGCAAGCAGCGAGGCAGTGACCCGAGGCAGCGCAATGTGTCAGGAAGAGAGAGCAGCAGCCCAGGGACAGCAACAGCCCAGAGCCTCAATTTGTAATGACTGTGTGGACCACATGCCAAAAAGTCTCTCCCCACCTCCTTGCTCCGGGGAGCTCTCCTAATGTTCTTAGCTGCTCGGACATCACAAGAAAAAGAGCCGGAATGTTTCCAATGCACGACCTAAGGCATCTGTTCAAGCAAAGCGGCACTGCCGAACCTGCCTCTACCTCTGAGTGCTCCAAACACCTGTGAGTCAGATGATGGGAAATTCTCCCTGTCTTCACAAGCACAGATGAGTTTGAACCTTCTGGGCATTTTAGCAGTTTACCATCTGCACATATAACCTTTTTTTCTGAGCACATGGAAGTCTTGTAGGAGGATGTTAAATCCAGGAACCAAAATAAGGAAATGTGTTTACACCTGCTACATCTGTTCAAGAATTTCCAGCCTCTATTACACTTTTGACTTTCACATTCCCCCTCCTCCTCCTTCTCCTGTTTTGGTCAAACACCACCGTGTTAAAAACAATCCTGTGTTCTTCCCCCAAGTCTCCCAGACTTTCCATCAAATCTTGTGAAAACTTACAGCAAATGGAATAAGCTGTGAAATGGTCTAGCGATAGAAGCAAGTGCTGGCTGCAGTATCTCTTGCTTATCCAGAATTGTCTAGATACTGGGATACATTGTGAAGAAAAATGACACTAATTACACAAAATATGGTGATTTGAGCTTTTTAAACCAAAATAAAATAAAATAAAACCAAAATAAAATAAAATAAAACCTAACAAACAAAAACCAAACAAATAATAAAAAAAAACCCCAATAAATGAAACGAACAGTCCAATCATTTCTGATACAGATGAAATCTTCCTGCAAATCAGGCACAATGAAACAATATAACAGAAAATAAATTATGAAAGGGATTATATTGCATACACACAAATCAGCATAAAGAAGAGCATCTCTGTTAGCAGATGCCCCAGTCAATTATAACCAGTTTGATATAGAAGAGAAAACACACTGCTATCTGCTGTCAGAGATGTCGCTCAAAGAATTACCTGTATGTCTACACCCACAACAAAGTCAGACCTATAGATCTGAAACATTTATAAAAAGAGGAAAAAGATCATTGACTTGTTTGGGGGGGACAAAATAATTTATACTAAACAGAATTCAAGGGAGATTTCATAATTTTTACTGCATTTTAGATTGTTACTGAAAATACTAACACAGTATTTTTCAGTGAAGGAAGTGCTTAGATTAAAATTATTTCAAGAGTGATCGGTAGCATTTTTAGAACCTTTCAAATTAATATATTTATAAAGATGCTGCAAAACAGAGCAAGAGAGGAAAAAAAAAATTTGGATAAATCCAGTCATTTTTCTCTGAGTAATCTATTTTTGATAACAGCTTTTCTCTTGGAAGATTTACACTGGCTTTGTGTCTACATGAGCTGGATTATTAATAATACGGGCAAAGTGGCAGTACTGGGAAAACCCCTCTGCTCCCTGTCATTTCCTAATAAAGCCCAGTTAATGGAAGAAAAATGCTTTTGCATATCAACAGGTAACTAAGGAACGTGCCATTTTGTGATTGTGGCATTTGGTGGTATGATAGGGGCTCTGTTTCTTTGAATTGCTGTGCGAGGCTTGTGTGAAGCCTGCTTCCTAAAATGGCAGGCAAAATTCACAATAATAAGGTCAATACAGGACATATTTGGGAAGGGTTGAGGCAAGTCCTGTGGTCCTAACTCAGGCAAATTCTCACTGACAGGTCTTGGCCAATACAATCTGCAGGTGTTCCACTTTCTTTCAGGATTTAGCCCAGTATTCAACCAGAAGAAAACAGTTCAGTAATTCATTAGGATATGATCATGCCGGGCTGCTTACTAATTGTTCAAAATACCATTGGAGGCACTCCAGGATGCTGCACAGCACTCCACAGCTGGCAGCCACGGTGCACAGGCGGGTATGCCACCCAAATAGAGCTGAATAGCACGGGAGCCGCGGGAGGAAAGCAAAAATCCCTCGCTTCCAAGCTCATGGGAACCTTCCTGTGTTGTGAGGAGGGAGCTGCAGGTGCAGGGGGCTGCAGGCAGGATGAGTGCAATGTGCAACCCCACTGTCTCGTGCCAAAGAGAAATGGTAGCGGCAAAATAATTTTACTCCTGGCTGTCAATTGGGAACGGCGGGGTTCCTCTCCTAACAATGAAAGGCAGACTACTGTGCATTAACAGCCCTGCCGGTGCACAAAGTGGCCTAGCCTGTTATTAAACTGTACAGCTAAAGCTGTTGTTCTCCACTTAGCTGAAAGTGAGTTACCATATTGCAGGTCCCCCAAGACGTTCCCTACCCTTGACATATCCTCTCCCTCGCATGAATGGTAATGACTGGGATCAGATCCCTCAGGCTCCTGCCTGGACTGCTTTACCTTGCTTTAGAGCAGCTTCTTTGAATAACAGAGAGCTGGTCTGTCACCCCACTTCAACGCCCCCCCCTCCCCAGCCTTTATTCCTGAAACTCTTTCGCAGCTGTAAGGATCTTTCTCCGCAACAAATACAGCCCAGATAACTCAGTTGTCCTTTAAGCAGGTTGCAGGTGGGGTTCCCACGCACGGCATAGACTGGATTTTAAAGGCATGCAAATAAGCATTTGTGTGCTTGACCCCATGACACAGAAGCATCAGGATTTACTCACTGACGGTTTTTTTCATACAGTTTTAAATTCACATTTGCAAATTTGGCTCTGGAACTAAGAGAACTGCAGTAATAATACGATTCTGACATCCTGGGAAATCTCACAGCCACACTGAGTAAGAACTCAAGCCTAAAAAGCTGTGTAAAGAAGATGTAAATGTATTTTGTTATATATATATTATGTTCCTTTCCTTTTTTTTAAAAAAAAAAAAAAAAGAAAAAAAAGAAAAGATCTGTTTAGTATTAGTCTCACTTCCTCAGGATAGACTGGATGGCCTTCACACACAGTGCCGTAACAGATAAAATCAGTCCTTTCCCTAGCAGCCTTTTTGTGTCACCGCTTGGCTCTGCTTATATTGTATCTAGTCTTGATCTGTCGTTTTCTCCAAGGCCAGCAAAGTAAACTCATCCTCCTGACTCATAGCTCCAGATGGATTCAAGCTCAAGTACACTGTCCCCCTGGAATTTGGCATATGTAGGTTTATATGCCCTAATCAATCAGGCTGATTTCAGTTAATCCTAATCGTCCTATTAGGGTTCCCAGATAGCAACAACAGTAGCTAGAAATCCCCAAGCAGCCTAATTGACTTCATCTAATTACATTCCTTCTTGAGATTTCCATTAAACTACCCCCTGAATTCATTACAGCGCTTGCTTGTAGGTTTCTAAGACTTCTTAAAATACATACGCAGCTATTGGGATAGCTTGGTTCTAGAGAGCTGAAGTAGTTACTATAAATATAAGCTCTTGCCATCTCCACATAGCTACCTGTCAGTCGTCCTGCTCTAGCATATATCAAACGTGCCATCTAATCGCTGTGGGGGATACCAGTTTTGACTCCTAGCACTTAGGCTCATTTCTGCCGATGTGCTGCCTGTGGTTCTTTCCTTGTAGCACCGAACAAACCGCACGAGTCAGAGACTGCCAGCTCCTATTAACCTCTCACATAAAGGATTTATAGATATGTCTCATTACAAGGTAAGGAGCTGACATTCATCTCAAAAGCAGTTAGCTTGGAAAAGAATGCTCTTTTGTCAGTATTCACCTTCCTCCGTGCTCTTTTCTGCGGTAGTAAATTGTAAACTGCTTAGTCGAGATGGCATCTGTCATAGTTAGGTTTCTTTGGCTAATTTGATCACTTCTTCCATTAAAGTAATGTTTTGGCTCCTGAAATGTTGCTAAGCTCTCAGTTCCTGCCTTTTACAGAGTACACTCGTGTAGCTCAGAAAAAAGAAAAGGAATGGCTATCTCCAACCCTCAGAACTTAAAAAGAGGAAACCTCCACAGTAAGGATGAAATCATTGAACCCAGTCCAGTTTCTTCTGTACATGCAACTGAGACCAGCTTCCATGACACTTGGGGAGGCTGGAAGCAAAGGATGCATTTCATAGGTGATTTCATGTACAGTACGCATGCATATCAATGCTTTGACTAGAGTTCACTTAAAAATGTAAACTAAACATGTGCTAGACACTGGAAGAAAAGCCCTTTGAGAACTGCCAGGTTGGAAAGTGCTTTATATGTCCGACAAGCAGTTGTGTTCAGTCCGTTTGGAAACTGATGCCACTGCTCACTTTTACGGACACTTCCTCTAGGCGGGAATGACACCGGTATCATTCACACGGAAACTGCCAGATTGATGTCAGTAAGACAGCAGAGTGTTCAGGTTCACTGGAAGGAATGCAACACCTTTGCCGAAATAAAACCCTTGACCATGCACAGAGGGAGCAGGTCGGGGAGGAGCGTACCCTTGCCAAGTGTTTGCTCTTGCATCTCTGCCTCATAGAGGGTGTGTTCCCCTTCGAGGCCGAGCCAAGGACAGTTGACAAGTTCTGTGTGAATAACACCTGAGCGTCGCAGGAAAAGAGCCATGTAATTAAGCCATAAACAATGTATGTGGTCATTTTAACTAAGTTTAAGACTTTCTAAATCACAGAGTCATAGAGTGGTGCTGGCAGGAGATTATATTTTACAAAAATATTGATGTTTACACTAGATTAACGGCAGCTTGCCTGTGGAGACGAATGGTGAATATCTATCCAAGGTCAGGCTGCGTCTGAGCTGCAGACACAATAAGTCACTAGAAAATTTTGTGCAAAAGGATTTGGCCTAAACAGATATTTCTAAGAGCTGGCTAAGGTTGCTAATTACTTTTCTGAATAACTTTGAACTGACATTTTCTGAATCATTTTCGTTCCAGAGGGATTAGTAAATCTTTTTAGTAAAAGGAGCACACACCAGAACTTAAAAAATTAATTTACGCAAACTTTCTATCGTAATTGAAGGCCAGTTTGGGGCGACTTTTCTCCCTTTTCTTATTTTGGCACTAACATGCAAAAGGAAGCTGGGGAGGGCGGGGGGGTGGCAACGGGAGGGAGAGCAAAAAAGCAAAGAGAATAGAAACTAGAACTAAAGAAACCTGAAGTGCCTTTTCAGGACTGGAAACACCGGTGGATTTACAAGAGATGCAGATACTCAGTACTTTGTACAAGAAGCAAAAGCCTAATTCCTCCACTCACCAGAGGCACTGGCTGAGGCTCTCTCTATTGTTTCAGCAAACACAGGGAGTATTTCTACCAGTGCAGGATATGGTTTGATGCAAGTCAACCTTATGTACACAGCTTGACTCCTTACGTGAAAGATTATGCTTTCCAGATTATTTATGTGACACAAATGAGGGGGGATCTCAATCATTTTGGGGGGGTCAGGTTTAGGCTCTTTTGGAAAAGACACCTTTGCTGTGTGGCTAACTTCTAAATTTTAAACATTCTGACTTCAGAAAAGTCTGAGCTGACCTGTTTCTCCGGCTGATACACAGTGTTCCATGTCCCAGACTTCTTCCTTTTCATCTAATGATATGCTCTAAGCCACCCTTTTGTCCTTCCTGCTAAAACACAGAACCATACCGGGGAATGCATGGAAAAAACATGCAAGTAAAACACGCTCTTGGAATCAGGAAGAGCAGAAATGGACTTCTTACCTTCAGCTAACACTTATTTTGAAACGCTTAGGCCCTAATTTGTTCATCCAGTCACAAATTCCACCTCTCTTTGTAGGCCTGGACATGTGTGGACCCAGGCAGAGTACGCTTCTGCAGCAAGGGCAGCTTAAGTGGTGGTGCTGGAGAAACAGGAGGAACAGCAGCCATAGTAAAGCTTCTGCTTGCCTTTTCTTGGGAAGAGGTTTCTGAAAATGTTACACAACGAATCGGCTTAGTAGGGCTGAAAAGTTTGTCAGTGTTGTGTTTTTTCTCTTTAAGAACGTGTTATTTGTAGGCCCCCTGTGGTCAGCTGGGCGTAGCTTTGGGGATACGAAGCCGAAGCCGCATTAGACAGAAGTGCCTAGATGCTTCAGGAAGCCTTCAGATTACCCATCATCCATACTACCTCCTGCTGGCACTAGGACAAGTTCTCTACCTGTTTCTGGTTCACCACTCACAGCTGTGCCTACGCTCGCAAACGCAGCGTAGCCACTGACCTACGTGTGGGGAACAGCTGGCTCCCTGCGCAGCCCATGGAAGTCAAGGGGAGGACAACATTAGTGAATGACAGACTATGGGGAGGTCCCCAAAGTGCACTTTTGCTCATCTAGTCAGCCATCAATTTCACCAGCTCAGCGTGTTGGCTGGCAGCTCCTTGAGGTTTGCGAAGAACAGGAGGACACGTCGACGGTTTCTGTTGCACCAACTGGAACAAGAGCTGGCAATGGCAACACTCCTGGTTTCACGGACACACCACTGCCTTCCTTTCCGTGCAAACACAGGGGCTGCATCGTTTACTCGCAGTAACGCTGAACATGTCGCTGTCTGAGGGTGCCAGAGATAAGGAATGGCTTCGTTTGGGGACAAGCTGGTAATTTTTTGGGAGAGGGGTAGGAAGCTGGGATACCTCATACATCTGACAGTGAATGCTCTGCGTGATCTTGAGATCAGGGGTGGTTCTGCTCAGGGGGCCAGATCTGAGGGTGGGAATATCCTCAGTGCTGTCAGACCATGATGGTGTTTTGACCAGCTGATCAAAACACCTCAAGGCAAAAATTAATTCTAGTGTTTTTTTCCCTTCAATGTGACTGTCTGTGCATCAAATGCCCTGTCTGTTGGATAGAGGTGGACTCTCCAATATCACTTCCTTTGCCTGTGATACATTTCCTTTAGTAGGACAGGCAGGACGCGAGGAAAAAAATCTCCTGTTCCTGCAACGTGAGCTCAGGCAAAGCTGATCTCACTGTGAGAAAGCATTAGCTTCTTAATTTGTGCTATTGAAACTGTTCTGTGGACTTCCATTTGGTCGGGAAAGGAACTCAGAAGTAAAACAACTGCCATGCAGGGGAGGCTGCAGATGGCTCAGTAGTAACACACATACTGTACACCTGCACATGTTTGGCACAGAAGGGTTTGAGTGCAGATTTGCAAGCTAGCCAAGGGAAGACAGATTTATTTTTTTGAGGAGGCGGGAAGATCAGATCACCTCCAGGTGCTACCCTGATAAACACTGAGAATAACTCACCAGTCCTCTACAGTTCTCCTCTGATCAGCTTCATCCTTGAGATAGGAATTAGAGGGACAGATATGTTATCTGGGAAGTTGTCCAGATTCATTTCCAAGGAAGTTAGATACTCAGTACAGGCCTGCTACAAGTAAGGTTGTTGAGTTTGGTTTTATTTGTTTTTTTCCCCTTGATTTCTTTGTGGGAAGGGGATGTTGTTTGTTTGTAACAGCATTGTAGGCAGTTGGGATGTTAAGCATAGCTCAAGCTCCCCCGATTCATCCATGACTGCAAATTTTGGGGGCTTAGATGTAGTTTATTAATAGGCAAGCCTCTAATCCTTTTGCTTTTTTAGGTCTGCTCTGCACATTGAAATTCAGACATTTCGTAAAATAACCAAAGACTCAACCCCCTCTATGCCATTCAGAAGAGAAAGAGACCTCCTCCATAAGTCTATCTGCATTAGGAAGAAAGCTCTGAGGGGGTATAGGGGATTTTCCACTTGCTCCAGGAGGCTCTGAGTTCAGCCTGTGCTACAGGGATTGGCAGGAGGTGTCCTGCAGCTCCTGCCCAAACCCCAGCAGTCAGGAGCAGAAAATCAGCAAGAATGGGCTTAAATGCTCATCTACACTTCCTCACATCATCTACCTCTCAGCTGCCACACAGCCAACAGTCCTACCTGGCTGTATCTTTTAAATCAGCTATAGCTCAGCTTACTTAGGCTGGACATATCCGTGCAGGAGGCATTGCACTTCATACAGTCCCTGGGCTACCTTTCACAGAGCGAGTACTGCTACGCAGTGCTGTGTTGTACCACCTGGGTGTGCCTTTCCTTAAAACCTCCTGGGGTCTCTACCCTATAAACCAGAAAGATCTTGAGAGAGAGATGCATGCAGAAGGAGATATCTGAAAAGTGCTCATCATTGGTTCTGTTGTTACAGCTAAAGCCTGTAGGCAACATGACTGGAAGTAAAGCAAAGCCTTTTCTTCGCAGGGGGTCACAGCAGTTCAATGTAAGTTCTGTTTTAAACCAATGATTAAACTTGTGTAAACCACTGTGTGGTCGCACTCAGTTCAATTTAACATTGGCTGGCATGGAAGACAGCTTGCATTGATTCTTGTCTGTCTAATCTAAATTGATATAAGCCTGATTTCAAACGAGCTAAGCCTGTCTGAAGAGCGTTATGCGCTTGTTTAAGTTCATGAATTTAAAAGCAAACCTTTGACCAAAAGGTTGCAGGTTTCGCACAAAGACAAAACTCACAGCTTAATTCTGATTTTGACAGTTCTCTCATTAACCTTCACTACAGACAGCCAAGGAAAGTTATTTGTGACACAGAATGGTCAATACTTTGCCTAAGTAAATATATAGCACAGACAACCTAGAAAGAGATGCTTATTTTGTGTGACAGCAACAAGAATGAGAAATAATGGACCAGAGAATTCCTCTAGATTACTTTCTTCATTCTAAGTAAGCTTCTCTGTAGACAAAATGAACACCAAACTAAACCTAATGCTGCATTGAAAGACAAAGACATTACTTCTACCCACATTTTTGCACTGCTCTTAAATTCTTCAGAACATCCATTCCTGGATCCTTTAAGAAACAAGGTGGTGAGCAGGGCAGACTGTTGATCCCACCCAGCACTGTCAAACATCTGAGGCTGAGGAAACCATGCAGTGTTGAAGCATACAAGCAGAATATTAGAGGAGGGGAGAAAGCAAGCAAAGAGGAAATAGAAATGGAAATACAGAAACCCAAAAGACTGAGACTGCAGAGAATGTTTTCTGAAAGGTTTGATTGGCAACTGATGTGCTTGTCTTGGGAGAAAAGAAGTTGGGAAATAACAAGGACCAAAAGCTGGGGTGCACAGAAGTTCATGCTCTCTACAGTGCTGGTCTGCCAGTGTGTTCAGGCAGTGCCTTACAGACCTCTCTGGGCATAGGCTGTCTCTTGTCTACTCCTTCCACATTTTGGGACAGCCTGAAGCAAGTGCCTCTGGCCCAGAGGCAATGTAGCGGAGTCAGTTTGGGTTCAGCACCATGCTATTCATCCACTTGGTAGAGGAGACAGATTACCCCAAGCCTAACTCTCCTCTGCACCCTGCTGTGGGGACTAGGCAACTCTGCAGGAACAGTGTCCTCTAGGGGATGCAGCGTTTGTGATTTGCAGACACTGGCTTTCAGCAAAAACATTTCACCTGTTTCATTTCCTTCTGAAAAGCAGGACTGCTACGTGCATGTGCCTGTGCAGATGGGAGAGCCAGACAATTCAAAGTCACATGTGTATGTTTTTTAAAAGAAAAATAACAAAGTTCTCTTCTCAACATTTGCAGTGCTCAGCCTTCCATGGACATTTATCAAGCACAGTTTAGTAAAATCCAACAATGAGCAGGAGAGGAATCTCAGGGGAAAAAAAATAATGGTTTCATACCTTAAAATTTCACTGGGGAGAGGGAAAAAAAAACAACCCTTAAAAAGTGCAAACAGTAAACCTTCCTGTTCACCACGACTGTGTTTTAGCGAGCTGGTATTCCCACAGCTTCAAGAAGGGTATGTTAACCTGACAGAGAAAATGGCTAGGATTTTCAGGTGCCAAAACACAACTGTCCTTCTGGTTTGAAAGGCAGAAGCAGAGTGCTTAGTTAGAGTAGACAAC
>WEIS01104125.1:0-10291 GCA_013389965.1 Todus mexicanus | reverse complement strand
AAAAAAAAGGGGGGGGAAAAAAGCAGCCCCTAGGAATATTTACAGGATATTTTGTAGAGGAGATGAGGTTTGGCATTGGGAAAAGCATGGTTTTTGAATGTGCTAAGTGGATTTGATTCCACATTCCTCCTCTCCCCTCTGGGATCCTGCTCAGATGATGAAAATTAAAGAGCTGTTCAACACGCTTTCCCCGAGTGCAAACTCACAGAGGACGTGCAGGGTGGTGGGGGAGGCTGTCTTTATGCTTTCCACTGCTTATAAAGGCAGCATCCAAAGGGATCTGACCTTGAAAACCAGCCTTTCACCTTCAGGGAGCTGTCAGCTCCATCTTTAGCCTCTCCTCATTACCCAGCACCTTCATTACTGCTCTCCTCTCAAGGACCAAGGCTTTTAAGGTACAGGATGGTGGGGACAGGGAAGGGATTATATGCACCTGGAATCAAAACCATGAAGTGGAAGATACTGACTTCTTTAACATACCAAAAATTATTGCAGTATAAATACATCCCTTTCACCCCAGCAAAAGCAGAGAAGGGGAAGTGTGAGGGGGAAGGTTGGTGGGTGAGGGGCATTTCAGTAAAGACCTGGAAAGCTTTGACAGCTGCTCCCACAGCCATCAACTCTTACCCAGATTAGGGCAATGGCCATTTTCATCAGCAAATAATGCCCCACCATGTGCCTCTCCCCCCACCCTCCCTTTTGCTGTGCATGATAAAATATCCCAAGAGTCTCTCCACACTCGATCTTTTTTGGAGAGACTTCTGTTAAGAAAAGCATCTATTCCCAGAAAACCCCAGTAAGAACTGCAAAACCAATTGCTCTTAAGTATGGCTGGTCTCCCCAGCTGCTGAGACCTTCTGGCCAATCCATGTTAGTATTTCTGTGAAGACAGAGGTAGAGACCTCAGGCAGCTCTTTGTGGAGGGCGTGATAGGCTTCCTCATACACCTGCAACCAGGGAGAGAGGGGAGATTAGCATGGAAAAAAAAATCTGCATGAACAAAACAGTCTTCAGTCCCTTCTCATCAACACCCACAGGTCCAACACGTCCTGCCCACACCTTGTCAGGTTTTTTTCCTAGATGTGGCAGGTTATGAAATCAAAGCAATGCCATTGGTGGTGCTGGCCCTCTGTGAGCAGGAAGGCACAGGCATTGCAGCTTGACATCTGCGCCTTACCTGAGCACCCTGCTGCCCTTTAGGAGGATAGTGCATGTCCCAGCCCCATCCACTTCTTGCTTCTTATCCCTCTAAGAAGGAGGAAACACTTACCATGCCCTTGGAGTTTAAAGGACAATGGGGGATGCTCCCATCATGCCTTGTGCAATTTTACTCCTTTTATGCCCGGACTACCCAGTTATTTTTCCAATGACAAAAGCTTTCCCGTGGTCTCCCTGTCTCTCTTTCAGGCTCATTCATGTGCTAACAATCGGTTAATCAGCTGTGGCTCTCTTGAAATGAGCAGATGTGAAGTGGCTTTTGTTGTGCAGCGCTTCGGAAAGACCCCTGTGTACCTTTACGTGCTGGGGCATGAAGTAAGGTTGGTGCTCACACAGTTGGCATTGTTCAGAAGAGCTTTTGGGGTCAGCACTTCACCTGCTTGTGAGCCTCACTCTACTTCTACATCAAGCTGCTTCATGTCCAAGAGACTCTAGGTACACAGCCACTGCTGTGTCAGGTCTTGAGATCACCCACCACCACCTGCCTGTAGCCCGGCAACCACACTGTGCCCAGGGAGGACTGCACTTGGGCTACCTCCTGGTGAAAGGGGGTGTAGCCAGCTCGCTCTCACCAATGCATCAGCCATGCTTTGCCTTCAGCTTTCCAGAGCTCATCAGGCTCTCATTCCTCAGTATAGCTCATGCTCGGGTGAACACTGACAGGCTAATACCCTAAAAATCAAGAAAGCAAGATGACCTTGAGCGTTTTGTCCTGACTCTGCACCGTGTCCATCAGTAAGTAGGACCCCTTGATATCGCAGAGCTTGTCGGAAGATCCATGTAGCACCAGGATGGGCAAAGTCAGCTTGGGCAGAGCTCGCTCAATTCTGGCAATGGCATTCATCAGCTGGATGACAAAGGAGACCTTCATGCCACCGTGGTAGACCAAGGGATCAGATGTGTAAGACTCCATCTGGCAGGGAGAAAGACATAATTTAATGTTAGCAGTATTTCATGCAGAAAAGACAAAGCAGATCAGCCTGGTGGTGGGGAGCCTCTTCCATTGGCATGCATGGTCATTTCCTACTCTGCTATGACATCCTGCCTTCAGAGTCAAGGTCGAGATCTTTACTGTGGCTGCTTAGAACTGCTCACACAACCCGATGTGCTCCTTGCTGTGTATTTCTCGCTTACATCACTAGAAAATATTCAAGCCAAAATGCTTTCTGACTGCAAATGATCAGTGTCAGACAAAGACAATTCCTGGAGGAGCACCTGCCTGCATATTTCTCTTCTGCCGTGTCCTTTTGCCACTCAAACATGACATCTCTTCTGCAGAGGGTTCTTCAGACTGTCTTACTTGAAAGCTGATGTTCTCAAGGTCGTTATCTTCTCTGCAGAGGGCTCATATGTTTTTCACCTTCCCTCTCTAGGGGTGAAGACCATCACTGACACCTACAGACAACTGACACTTCTGACTGCAAAGCACTCTTGGGCTGAGAGGCCCTTTCTGGGTGCAAAGTGTCCACAAACAAGGCAGCAAATGATGGTATCAGGTGGTAGGCAAAAAAATAACGTCAACAACTTGCTCAGCCAGACTGAGAGGATTAAAATGTGCAAGAGCTGGTGCAGAAAGTTGCTAGGAATGAGTAGTTACCACAGAAGGCAAATCTACAGTAAATATTTGTATACTATACACAGAGACGGCCCACACAGCCACTGCTATCGCAATATTTGCCAGAATGCTTTGATTACGGGTTGGTCTCTGGCGCAGCCTCCAGTTTCTCCCAGCCCTGGCAGATGTTTATAGAAATGATGGTTATTTATAAGTTAGCCAAAATCAGCCTCCTTCTCTCCTTGCAGGCAGTGGGATCTGTTCACATTGTCCCTCGCTTTGCAGAAGCTTGAGGCCCTCTTGCTGCTGCATGTGCCTGCCCTGAGGGAGGTGACTTGCCTATGTGTAGGCACAGACACACACGGCAGCAGAACAGCGTGGCCTGGCTGGTCCTCACCAAGTAGCCAGGAAGGCTTTGGGATGGATTGCACATTCATTTCCCAGTGAGATGAGATTATCGGGGTGGCAGAAGGACACTACGTGATGAGGCTTTCCTGGCTGGGAGCATTAATTTGTCAGAGGGCATAAAGCCAATTTCCCTCTTTGTCATCTCAAATGTGTTGGAGCACAAAGCACTGTGAGTGGGGCTGGCAGTGAGACATGCTGGTGCTCATAAGGCCTTCTCCATCACCATCTTGCTTCTAGCCCCCACCATCTCCTGTTGCTTGAACCCTTCGTTCCTATCCCTAAGTGCAATGAGGGGAAAGAACGGGTGGGAATTTGGGACTATTAGTGGCTGGCACCCTTCAGTCCTGGCCCACGGTGCTGAGGATGGTCAAGGGAGTGACAGCTGTAGAGCCACTCTAATCAGTGCTGGAGTTGGACCAAAGAAATTTGAGTTGTTGCAGCACTAATTTAGGGGCCCTTGGATGCAGCAGATGTTTCTAGTATTTGATTAAGGCCATCATATTTTGGCCTCTGTGCAAGATTGTGGTTGCTCTGATATGAGGGATAGTTTTTGGCAGGGAGGCAAAGACAGAAGTCTCTCATCACAGCTGATAATGTCAGGAGCTTATCCATAGTATCCGTCTCCCTTTTGAAGAAGCAAATGCCCGTGCATGCTGAGGGTTTGGAAAGCACTGTTTGTAAGAGGCTACTGCAAAGATGAGATTGTGGTTAAGGTAAAAGGATCCACACATATGACATGCTGAGCATCCCCTGCTTCTGCTAAAGGCCCTAGAAAGCAAAGAGGCTGAACAGCATGTGGTCCTCTTGGCTCCACATGGATCCTTCCCAGTGCCCAACCAGCTTGTTGGTGCAGAAAACTCCACTCGCATCCTCCACCCGCTACACTGCTCAGCCTGTCTGCTGTACCTTCCCTGCCCTGCAAAGTGCTCGAAAACGACCCAAAGCTGCCTGTGTTTAGAAAGAAGCATCCTCATGGAAAAAATTCAGCTTTGACTTCCGAAACATTGACTACCTGGTGTGGTGTTGCTAGCTCTCCTGTTGAGAACTGGGTGTCCCCTGATGTTTTCAGCCAAACGTGTTGACTTTTCATCAGCACTTTGAGCAAACCCACCGTGTTGCGCTGGCTACTTAGCAACTGGCTTCAGCCTAATCTGGGAGCTACTTGTGTGGATCTATGTCACAGGGCTGTGCTAAAGCAGGACAGCTTTGAGATGGGCTTCTTTTTATTTTTCAGGGTTGGTTTTTTTTATTTTTAATTGAAGGCAACAAATGAGGGACTTTGAAGGGGAAAGAATGAGGAGGAGTGGGCGGATGGATTGACAGAAGTTCCCTTCCCATGGAGTAAAACAATGTTCATGAATTCATGTGATCTGGCCCCCTCCCCAGCCCTGTCAATGCTAAGAGAATGACCTAATGGGTTTCTTTCTTTCTCTTGTTCTTTTCTGAAAGGACAGGGAATTTTTAGCTACTAAGAAGGCAACAAATATTTTTGTGTAGATGATGGAAAGGGAAAAAAATAATAACCCAATCCAGATCAATCAGGACTGTAGGAGGAGGATCCTGTCAATGAAATAAGCGCTTGTCAGAGTTAACGTTCAGTGCATGGGGCAAGTGCAAAGCAGCAGCTTGCTGGGCAAAGTGGGAAAGATAGGGAATGGGCTTTATATTCTGCAAGCTGCAAACTGCAAACCCTGCAAGCCCAGGGCTTGGTGCACGGAGCTCTGAGACAGTGAGGAAGGGTGACTGTGGGAGAGCCTGTGACTGCTTCCAGCTGTGGTCCAGCGAAGGCCCTGCAGACTCCATCACAACAGCTCTTTTTTTCTCTTTATGTAATTCTTAGACAGAAGCAACCAGCAGGTCTCCTGCTGCATTACATTCCCCTGCTTAGAAGTCTGCATCTTCCCTTTGCATTTTGCAGAGCAATTCATTCATTCTAAGGTAACGGAAGCCTCATCCTCTGCAGGAATAAGGCTCAAGTCAGGGGAACTATTCCACTGAAATCAATGGCAGCTAACAAAGATTAATGGGGCAAAGGGGCACCCACCCTTGTGATGTTACTCCCCCTTGGAATAACAGGACTCAGTTTTTAAGGTTGTTTCTAGCTCTCTTTTGTCTCTTGCATTTGATATAGCAAGCAGATCAAACAAACATCTTCACACCATCCTGTGTTTCAGTCTCTACACCCAGAGGATAGCCTGCTGTGAACACAAACTCATCAGGAAATTCTTGGATGGCTTCCCAAAAACTATTTCTAGAGAACAGAAAGTTGGCATGGCAGGAGAATGTGTTTAACATATAAATAATGGACATTTCCAGCACATCGTATGCTTTGAAGGTATGTGTCTTGAGTTCAGAAGGAGGGTGGAGTGTGCTGATAGAGGCAACGCCAGAGGACCGAGATGCTGTGTTGTCTTCAGTAAATGCCCAGAGCCTCAAATCCTTGTGTTTGAAGATGGTTAGGAAAGCGCTTTACATCGCAATCCACAGCTGCTCTGGCAGCTGAGTGCTCACTTGCAGGTGTGCAGGCAGCACAGCATGGAGGGGTTTGGTGGCTCATTTTAAAGACTACTCCATTATAAGCAGACTCTAATGAAGGAGACCTATGTTTTTGTCCATTGCAAAAGGCTTTTCCTTACTCCATGGAAAGGTAAAGGGCAGAGGATAAACAATGCTCAAAGGAAGTTCTTGAGACTTGGAGCATCATGGAGCAGAGGGAGCAGCAGCAAATATTTGGGTAGAAAGACAACACAGTAGCATTTATTAAGAACAGGTTTCTACAGCTTGACTGGAATCTGCCTTCTTCCCAAGTATATATTCTGTGTAGCCTCATGTGGTACTGAAGAATGTATGTGACACAGAGCATCAGTGCATGCACATGAACTTGCTCCACACTAGTCCTGACTGTCTCCTAGGACCTATTCTAACTTCTTTCTCTCAGCTCCTTGAATCTTTCTGCCTTCAACCCAGTGAAATGTTATGCTCTGGTCATAGGTAAGTGAACTGAAAGTCATTTGACAAAAAAACTCGTCAAGAGAGCCAAGAAACAACCTTGAAAGCCTTGAGGCTGTTCTGGGAGACTCTTCACTTTCTACCTTACTGAATGGGTGAGTCAAAGAGGTGGGATATGCCAAGGCTGAATCCACCACACTCACACAGCCACTGACATCGTCTTTGCGCCCGATCCTTCCAGCTTCCGTTCCAATGCCAGTCCAGCTGCCTGCCCAGGGGAAGGCATCTATTAACTTCTACTTAGTATATGAACCATTGCATGAACAGCGGGAAAAATTACAGCATCTGTGAGTGAGATGCAAGCTGCTGTAGGATCACAGGAACAACTGACTGCTACACCAGTGAAGCTCTCCAGCTTTTGAGACACCCTTGCATGCCATTTTCTATAATTGAGGTTGATTTCTGAAATGCACTGAGCTCTGCGTCCAACCAAAGCACCTTCCTTCATTTACAGTTGGTGCCTCCCTCCTTTCACTCCTCCCACAACAGTGAGAAGGAAAAACTCTAGTTATGTGTTGTTGCAGCTGTTGCAACAACATCTGATTTTGCCAGTGATGGCACGAACAGGCTGCTACAGTTATTACTAGGAGTGGGTATGAATGGGAGAAGAATCCCAAGCTATGGTGACATCACAGAAACTTCACCCTGGAACAGTTCCATGCGCAGTTGCAGTGGTGGAGCTGGAGCTGGGTTGTTACAGTGGCTGCTTCAATTGCAGCTCGTTTACTTATTATTCTCGGGTGCAGCAAGAATACATCGTTTGTTTGGAAAGGCTGTAGTAGAGCCAGCATGTGATCCAGGAGGCCTTGTAGTAAGGTCTTTGGGGCAAGCAGGCTCTTTTCCTCTCTTTGAATGCATTTGGCACAACACGATCCTGCTTTGTAAGGAGGAAAACAAGTCCTCAGGGCTGCAGGGTTTTGCACAGTTTCACTGCAAAGAGCAGGGCTGGAAACCTTGACTTTAGCAGTGTGTTTGTAACCTGTACGAGTTGGCTTTTGACAACCACAGTGGTGGTGGTGCAGCAGAGATAAACGTTGTTCCCATGTGCTTTCCACCACAACCGTAGCACAGGTCTCTGTTAAGTCTTGTACCCAGAGTGGCTGAGGGTGCAAGACACATGAAAGGGAAGAGCAGCTGATTTCACACAGTTTTCTCCTATGTGCAGTCAGTTCCACTAACTTCAGAGATGTTTCACCTTTTTACATCAGTATAGATCTTGCCCTCATGATTTAGCAAAACAGATCTGTTGTGTTTTGGGTTGTGTTTTTTTTAAAGAGAAATGGCAGAACAAAGACAAGATACCAACTATGCAGCGACTTTAAACGACATTAAGGTTCTCACCTCCTTCTTGTTCCGGGAAATTGCATTTGGATCTATTGATCCCAGTGACAGGTTTGGGAGAACAAAGTTGAGCACTTTTGCTGCAAATACCTGTGGGAAAAGAAATCAAGGAGTTAAAGAGCTAGTTAGAGCCAGAGGGAGAACACAGAGGGCCAAAGCCTAAGCTGATGGGAATCAGCATGGAAGTTAAATACTTGAGAAATGTGTCCTGGTTTCACAAAATCCCAGGCCAGCTACACTCTGCAGGCCATTAGCAGTCTGGAGTCAGCCAGGGCAGCTGACCTGAGTTGGCCACAGGTGTGTCCCATCCCATAAACATCATGCTCAGTATAAAGGGAGAAGTTTGCTGAGGGGGGAGGTTTTTTCCTTGGGCTTTTCCTGACTCTGCTCTTCTTTCTGCTCCTGAGGACTGCCTTCCTGTTTGCTGGGAGCACTGTACGGTCGTTGGGCTGAGTATAATTTTTTGTTTACTTTACATTGATGTTGGTATTAGTGTGGATGTTCTATTAAGTCTGTTTTGATTTCAATTTGTGAGTTTCCTCTTCCTGCTCCCCGTCTCTGCTGGGGAGGGTTCACTGGGTGGCAGAACAACTCCTCTAGTTTAGCCCCAGATACAGGCTAAACATAGACAAAATGTCAGCTGATGCTGGAGAAAAACCTGTCCTATATTTCAAACATTTATGTTAGAGAGTGTTTGAAGTGCTTCATCAGGGAGCAGGTGTGCTTGTCTGAAATGCTGCCGGCTGTTTGTCCACATGCAACATCACAACTTCATTGTACTTTGCTTTTTTCTCATTCTCAAGTTAATTTCTAAAAAGATCTGTTAAGCATCTTGGTAAGAAAAAGCCATTTCCAGCCCTTGGAAGGGTTGGGGTTTGTTGTTTTACTGCCTCTTCCTTGATGCCATGGCTCTTATTTCAGGCTGCAGTGCATTATGTGGTGTTTGGCGCAATGTGTTGTAGTGGCCTAGGCTGCACTCTTTTTAGTATATGTATTCTCTGGGGGACCTGTAAATAAACAGCAGCAAAATGTGCATGTGTTGGCTAAGGGACTTCATGGCTCACTTGTCTCCTGAGAATTAAATGCAAAAGCATTCAGCAGCCCAGGCTTGAAACTGCTAGCAGAAGAAAGGGTCACATCTGATTTCTATAGCAATACAAGCAACTTGATACCGTCTCCTGCTCTGATCTGTAATAGCTGTTTTTAATTAAAAAGTGATTGCCACTTAGGTCAGAAAATATGCAATTAGAGTTTGTTGGTCTGTTTTGTGGCCCTGTTGTGTTCACAGTTACCGCTTGCACATAGGCTGTCACCTATGGCCTCTGTTTCTGCTGATGTGTAATCACTTCTGAAGCACTCCCTAACATCTCAGATGAGACATGACAGTAATTATGATTTAGAGGAATAATACAAGATTGAAGTAGAAGTCATCCAGGAATGATGATCAGTAAAGACTCAGCAGATTTGGGAATGTGTGTGTCCTTTGGGATAGATATGACTAGGAACCAGTAGGACTGTCTACCAGTATGATGAGCCCCTCACTGGCTATGACAGTGTGTTAGCAAAATTAATTTCTATTGGGGTCTCCAAAGTTAACTAGTAAAATAACATACCCACACCAGTGCAAGTCTGAGCTTATGATGGAAACAAGCAGGAATGGGGTTTTCTCTGTTTTGTGTCAACTCCAGGTGGTTGTGACTTGAGGAGTGCACTTCATGAATGCTAGGCAAGGTTGTGAAGTCTGTGTGCTGACAATGCCCTATCAGTTTTGCTTCTCTCCAACCACTTATGGTGACCCAGATATAGGTCAGGTAACTTTAGACACCTAGCTGAGGTATTTAACTTAGAAGTGTAATTGCCCTAGGCTTTCTTTACAGAGTATGGGGAAGGAGAGCAACACCCCTCAGAACACATGTAACATAATAGTCTGGAGGTGCCTATCTCTGAAGATTCTCATGATAATCTCAGGCAATTATGCTACCCTAAAACTAGAGCCTGAGCTAAGAGCTAGGGTGAGGTTTTTATTCCTTAATGTTTGTTTATTCAAGAGGAAATACCTTGGCATGAGAGCTTAGCTGATGTTCTCTTAAGGTCTGTTTAGAGTATTGGCGACAGGATCAGTTGGTGTTAAAGCCACAGATACGTAGTTTCAATATGACACACAAGAATAAAAGATGGCATGTTTTTTGCAAGATAGGTGCTTTGCTTACTTATCAATTTGACTGAAGAAGGAGGTTAGTTGACATTCTCTCAATTTCCAAACGCAACCATGAGTTTGTGGATTCTGCTCTGTGTCTGCTTGGTACATGTGTGAAAATTTGTATTCCCAAGGATCTGCAATACTGGTTTTGCAGAAGGAGCATCAACACACCAGGCTAATGATGTGCTGAAGGCAAGGAAGGTGTGACAAGGAAAGGATAAAGAGCATATATGTCATTCTCAGACTCTTCCTTGTTGGAGACAGGTAAGACAGGCTTTTGTTAGATTCAGCATGGCCATTTTATGCTTATCATCCCAACCCCACAGCCTACCAATGAGCTTGCCTCCATGACATGCTTTAGAAATATTCTTGAAGTTTTTTGCATATCTGGACTTTTGCCAAACTGAGTCCCAAGCTGACTGCTGAACTGCCACCGAGATAAGGCTGGCTTCTGACCACAGCTATAGCAGCATGTACTGTCCTGGGTTGCAGATATCGGTGAAGTAATTTCTGGCGTTCAGCTGTACAAGAGAAGCGCCAGGTCCTGTGCATAGACATGT
>WEIS01104089.1:0-12356 GCA_013389965.1 Todus mexicanus | reverse complement strand
GCCTGGTAGCCCCCTGCATCCCCAGTCCTCTTCTGTTCCTCTGTTCTCTTTCTTTTTGCTTTCTTCCCCTCGTGCTATTTGATTTTGTCAAGCCAGAATTGCTCCTCTCTAAGGAGCCGTAAAGGCAATGGGGGTGCCCAGGGGTTATTTCTCTGCAGTGTTGGGGAGGAGGGATGAAGGGAATGTGTGACGAATGCTCTCCTGTAGGGCTGGATGTGGCCAGGTCTGTTCCCTTTGGGTTGAAGGTTTGGAGGCAGCTCCATCACCCACAGAGGACCCAAATGGGTCTGGGGTTAGGGTCACATTGATGGTGGAGGACCTGGGATGGTACATGGAGATCCCAGGAACTGGCACAGGTTTGGTGGAAATACTCTTCTACCCATGCAAGCCAGGTTTTGTTTCCTAGGCCATGTGTGGGTCAGATTGGGTCATCCGTTGTCTTCTGAAAGGTGATGCTCAGTTTTAAGGAAGGAAAGAGGTTTTGTTTCACTTGCCGGATTGTTTTCCTCTTCGGGAAAGTGATGCTTCATAACCACAGCTAGTCATTTCCCTTCCATGAGTCAGACTGGGGCCTCTCGTGGGGTGTAGATTAGGACTAACCGTTGAGGCCAAGCTCACTGCAAAGGAATAGAAACCTGGAGAAGAGAGAATGTGTCGTTGTGCCAGGTTCTAGGGGGTTTGCCCTACAAAATGGTGCCACCCACTCCGCGCTCTTTGTTTTACCAGTGACAAATACTTACTTTATAGGTCCAGGTCACAGCATCTGGTGGTCATAGAAGAACTCAACTTTCAGTAAAAATGTAAAGGTAGTCTTACCAATTCTTGACGTCGCAGCAAAAAGCAACAAAGGAAAATGTGACCTCCTAGAGCATCAAAAAGAAGATATACCTCATAACCACCCCCAAGCGGTTACTCTTTAGACACAAACTTTTAGATCAACCTCATAATTTCGATTAGGGCTTGGCAATGACAGGTGAATACCTGGCACTGGTGATGCTGTGGATGGGGAGCTTGTCCTGCTTCCTCCTCCATCCATCTTTCTCACCCCTGCAGTGGATGCCAGTGCTGTGCCTGGGTGTGAGAACCTATGCATGGAGCCATGAGCATAGGTGAACTCCATGCACACCATTGCGTTTGTGTTGGCATCTGCAAGTACCCACACAGCATCTGGGTGTGTTTCCCTTTCTTTTTCTCCTTGCTGCAGTTCCCATCTTCCTACATGTGAAGAAGCTATTGCAGCATCTCCCTCTTCTCCTGGCTTTGGGGGACCACAACATTAGGCTGTGGTCTCTAATAACTTGTGTTGATGCTTGGTATCCAGATGGCCCAGCTAATAGGGCTTGGAGCAGTAAATCTCCATTACCGTCGCCCAGTCTCGCCGTTCCTCACTGCGGCCCTGACCCTCACCTCACCCAGGCACTTGTCCCTGGGAGGCTGGAGAGGAAGAAGCATCCCTGGTGATGCTTCTAGCACAAAGGAAAGTGTTGGGTCCTCCTGGCCTCCTCAGCTGCTATTTTGAAGGCTGGCTTCTCTCACAAGGATAGTTCCTCCCTTCCCTGTAATTCCCAAGAGATTTTTTTTTCAGGCAACCCTGCTCTTCCTCCCTAAGGAGCTGCCTGGACAGCTTTATCTGGAGATCTCACAGCTTTGTGTGAACCACCCCATGTATAAACTATCCCTTCACTCCCTTCTCCCTGAGCCTAAGATGGGGAGGGAAGTGTGCACAGGGAGGTTTCCAGGCATTGGGGGTTTTAATGGAGAAAACATCACAACGAGGAAGCAGAAAGGTGCTTGGGATTGAAAAATGGCCTTGGAGCTATGGCAAATGTTGCAGGATCAGCCTTTTCTGTCAACTTCCCCACCACAGCCTGCAAGTATTTAGAACGTGAGCATTTCTCTGTGCAGTCTAAACATTAAGCTTGGCTAAGAGTTCAGTTAAACTAGGGATGGACAAATATCTGAAGGTCATAAACACCCAACTGAGTAATTATTTAGAGTGGTCTAAGGCATCTAACTATGGGTAATGGGATGAAAGGAGGAGAAGAAAATGCAGCGTAGTTGTCAGGAAATTCTCCCCGGTACTCTGCTTAGTGCTGCAGAGGGAAACACACAGGTCCTTGATAAACCTGGAGGGGTGATTTATGGATTGATACAGGAAATGATGGTGAAGTCCCCAAGGAGAAGCGGAGAATGGCACATCTCCTGAGACTCTGCAAAGTCAGCTTTGCAAATCTGGTAGACAAGGGGACACGGAGCACCGGGGCGGGAGAGGAGCTGTTTTCACTGACAGATAGTGTTGGCTGATGACCAAATGACTAGAAACTGCCTACAAATATGTTTAGGCTGAAAACTGAGGAGCTGGTTTCTGCTGAAGGGAGGGATGAGGCTCTTGGCCAGCCCTGCTGGAGCAGGTGAAAAAGCTGATAGGTCTGGAGATGGAGCAGCTCAGGCATGGGGCAAAGCTGGCTGCACGGTGGAGCTGCTCGTAAGTGACAAACGTGGCAACATCCAGGCAGTCCTAAAATCCTGTACAGCATGCTCTGTGTGGCCAGATCCATCCTCATGTCTCCACTATGATGCTACTGCTAATAATCCGAGCTCAGGGAGAGCAGCAATCTTCCTTGGTAAACATCTAGATGTTCCCTGCTGCATCTGGAGAGCTGCTTCTAACTTTAGTGGATGATGCACTTGTAACACTAGGGCTTATGTCTCTCTTTTGTGAAAATACACCTGAAAAAAATGCTGATATTGATTTGAGGGATGGGCTGAGTTATTTTTGTGGGTTTTTTCTCTACCTGGACATCAGTTGTCTTGGAGCTGGCTGCATCCTCTACCTGGGTGTGGTGGGTACCAGGCACCAAGACGTGCTCTTCTCATCTGATCTCCCTTTCTTCAAAAACTAATTACAAGGGAAATTAAAACACGGTGCTGTTTTTAGAAAGCTCTTTGTGCAGCTGAGAGCGGTGTTTCCGGAGGATCCTCCCTCCCTGACACGTCCCACTCCTAACACAGGATGGGAGATGGTTCTCCTTGGGCTTTCTCCTCTGCACATGGACAGTTGGAAGATGCCTTAAAAGGACATGGGGAGATCAAGGGCTGTGAGGAGTGAGGCCAGGGGCTGGTGTGATCCTTTTCGGTGTCACGTTCAACTATCTTCCCTCAAGTAGGCGTGGGGGAGAGGGGGGAGCTGCTCATGGCCCTGTACCCCTGCCTGCACAGGACAAGCAGGCTGGGACAGACAGAAGAGGAAAGTGCGGAAGGAGGAGCAAGGGACTGGTTTTTGTGAAGGTTTTGATGTGCCCCCAGCATCTGCAGCGTTGACTTTCTGGGCCTCTGGGTTCCCGGCTCCCCGCTCCTGATGCTGACAGGAGGTGGGCTCAGAGCATGGCCACACTCCAGCTTCCCTGACCTCCACCCTGGCAGGGTTAAACCTCCTCCCGCACTGATCTGTGCCACTTTACTGCTTCCTGCACCCCGGCAATATTTTACATCTTGCCCAGTAATGCTTGGTTTCCTTAATAGCGTCTCATGTGGAATTTTATCAAAGGCTTTAGGACAATCCCAATAAATTATATCTACTGATTTCCCTTTATCCATTGTTTTGTTGATTCCATCAGAAATCCTCTCCCACAGAGGATGTGAAGGCTTTGCCTTTGAGAAGCCATCCCAGCTCGTTCCATTTCTATTTTAGCCATTTCATGTTTCAATTAATTTTGAAATATTGAATTATTGTTCTCTTGTAGCCCTTGAAAGGGACAAGCTGAGGAGCAACGCTGGCTTGCTTTGCACCTAGGATCTGCATGTAGCAATCAGAGTCTCCGGTCTTGGGCACCAAGAGGGGATGCTTTTCATGGGATGTTTGCAGAAGTGGTGCTCATATCGAGACACCATCCTCGCTTCCAGGAGCTGGGAATCTCCCAGCAGCAAAGGGATGCATCTGAAAGAATCTATGCTCCAAAAAAGCCCTGATTGCCTTGGAGCGCAAACACGGGAGGTTGCTCATTCCCTGTGTCGTTGACTGAGCACTAACTTGCTCCGGCTTTGTCCTTGAAACCCAAAGAGTAGGAGTTTGCCGCCAGGCTGGCTGCGGCTGTACGGAGGCGGCGGCAGTGGCGGCGAAACCGGCCTGCTAAGGGTTAATCATTTCCATTGCAATTGTGTCATCTCTTTGGGGACCTCTCGCTCATTTTGCGAGCGGGCGCTGAAAGCCGAGGCGCGGGGGCTTGTTCTTATTCAGCTGCACGCAGCTTCAGAAGCACCGGCCGGCCGCGCAGCTGGGCTCGGCCGCCTCGGCCTTGCAGATGGATGGAGAAAAAGGATTTGTGTGGCTGCGTGTGCTCGTTGCGCACCCGTGTTTGTGTGTGTGTGTGTGTGTGTGTGTGTGTCTGAAACCTAATTGTCTGCTGTCTAATCCGTCAGCCGGGGGGACAGCTTGCACAAGCCCCTTCCAGGCAGGCTGATAAATGCAGCGCTGCCAGGCCCCTCTGCGCTGTAGTTTGGTTTAATTGGGATCTCTACGTGCGCAGGCTCTGTGCGTGGAAGGGGTGCTGTGCATGGGGAAGTGCTTGGTCAGGCTTCCAAGGGATGATCTCTGTGTCCAGCTGGGCTCCCAGTGGCGTTTGGTGTTTTGGAGAACTGTGTTTGGCAAAGGGATGTGAGGGTAACCCAGCGCTGGCGCTGGGTGAGGTTAAGGGTGGTTCCACATCGTGTTAAACCAGTGACGTTAATAGAGGCACTGTGTGGTCCTGCTTTTATGGACTTTCTATCTTGAGGGGGTTCAGCATCCCCTGAGACTGGGCTGTGAAGACACTCGCCCGCTGGGATTTTGGGATCCAAGTATGATGCAGAGATCAGTGTGTTGGCTCGGAGACATTGTCTGCCATCTTCAGCGCAGTGTAAGGTGCTGTGCAGGGCTGTCCCCTGCCCTGGCTGTCCCCTGCCCGTCCACCCCTGATCGACATCGATGCATCTCTCCAGCACCTCCCAGCCCCAAGCACATGGCAGCTCAGGGACTCCCCGAGCCAGCGTGGCATTTTGTCTTTAATACCCCTCAATGGATTTCCCATGAATTTGTCTAGTTGATTTCTGTAAACATGTAAGCTTTAATCATCCCCTGAGAGCCGTGGCAAGGACTTCCACTGCTTAACCACGCACCACGTGAGGAACCATCTCCTCTCGTTTCTTTTGAACCTGCTGCCTCTTAATGTTATTGGATGTCTCCTAATTCTTTTACCGGGAGATGCAATGAGCAATCAATCTCCGCTCACCTTCTTGAGGCCACAAATGTGCCTCTTTAGCTGCTTCTTTTCCAGGCTGAGATCTTCCTTCTCTGGACTTATTTTTTTTTATCATCCTACTCCAGATCTTTTTCCAGCTCTACTGGTGACGTCAAGACTCTGCATGTGGTGACATCCTCGTTCATTATGTAATTAAAGGTGACGTCATGGTTACCGCACACAGTATCTGCATCAGCATTGGTTGCTTAGTGCCTGTTGATGTCAGGAGATACTTCTGGTGGATATGCTGATCTTCAGCAGAGAGATTTAACAATAATATTTTAGCTTTGAGTTCCCTGGCTGCAAGAGGCAGAGCCCAGTTGTTATTTACCCTGAATCACTCGCTGCGCTTTGCAAGATATTCCTGACTTAAACAGGTGATGCGTCCGTGTTGTTTCATCCCCCAGACGCAATCACCTCCAGGTTGGTGCCTACCAACTCTTCCATCATAAATGTTCATCAGGTTTCAGGACAGGACATTTGAGGGAATCAGGTTTGCAGGTGAGGAATTACAGAATGGCAGACCCTGGCTACTTGTGTGGTCATTAGACATCTCCCTCATGGCTGGAAAATCAACTATGTGATGCTGCTTTACTTCAGAACCCAGCGAGATCCTGGTGGTGTTGCAGGGTTTGGAAGCTGAGGGGTGGGAGCAGGGTGTCAAAGCCTGGGGTCACCCAGGCTGGATCAGGGTCTGGCACCTTCATCCCATTCGCCCTGTGCTCTCTGCCTGGGGCAGTGGGAGCCCCTGCCTGTGGCTGCCCCCTGCCTGGCATCCCCTCTGGCAGGACCCTGGCCCATTGCCCTGCCCTGCTGCTTGTCTCTGCTTCCCCACCTCTCCTCCTCCTCCCTCTCCTTTTCTCCCTTTGCCCTCTCTTTGCTTCTCTTTCTCTCCACACCTGCTCCTCTCCTTCCCTTCCCTTCCCTTTCCTCCTTCCTCCTCCTCCTCCCCTCGCCTCTCTCTCTCTATCCTCTTATCTCATCCCCCTTGTTTTTCTCCTCTCTGCCTGTCCGGCTGATTTACATGCACGCTGCGTTGAAGCAGCTCAGCTGGATCTAATGCCTCCTGCCGCGAGGAGCAGAGCCATCTCCGGACTCGGTGCGGCACTTCCCTGGGCAGTGGCAGGGAGATGCTCTGTGTTCCCCACCACCTTGGCCCACGCTTTGGCCCCTTTCTGCATCTCCTTATGCTCTTCATCCCCTTCTACATCCTTTATCCGATGCTGCTGCCCTTGCTGCTATCTTCTCCACCTCTCCTGCCAGCTTCCCAACCTGAGTGCCCGTGTTGCCCGGATCTCCTTCAGCTTTCCTCCTGAGTGGGTGTAAAAGGATGGACCAAAACTCTGTAGCCAGCCTGAGCTGGGGGCTGGTTTTCTGTAACTGGTACCATTCCTGTGTCCTTGGCTCTAGTGTTGACCTGAAAACCCAATGCTCGCTATTCCCAGGTGGAGCCCATGTGTCCCCCACGCCTCTGCCTCAGTCCTGGGGCATGTCCCCTGCTCGTGGAGCTGGGATCGAAGTGCCCACATTATTCCCTGCCTCTAATCACTCCCTTTTCCATTCTGTTGATTTGCATTTCCGCGAGAGGAAGATGCCCTGATTAATATCCCTTCAGAAGAGCTTTATTGCGATGGCTCCTGCCTCTCTAATTGGAAAGTGGTCTTAACCTTTCATCCAAGTGGCTGGAATGTTCCCTGCTTGCCAGAAACCCTGGGAAGGGTCTCACTCATCCTGAATTTCAGGGGAGTGGGAGGTTTGAAGGGTCCAATGCCGTCTCTGAAGTGCTGCCTCTGCCCAAACTGGGTGCTCCCAGGCATCATACTCTTGATACCAGGGCATGGGACCATCCCCAGCATAGCGGTTTGTCTGGACAGAAGTCACAGAATCACAATTACTGAGGGTGGAAAAGACCTCTGAGATTGAGTCCAGTCTATGACCTAACACCATGACATCAGCTAAGTCATGCCACTAAGCGCAGCATCCAGTCTGTCCTTAAACCCCTCCAGGGACGGTGACTGCACCACCTCCCCGGGCAGTCCATTCCAGTGAGTGCCTTGGTGCTTCCCGTCTCACACCCAGGTGCTAGCTAAGGGCCCATGGAGGAGTGTGTTCATGTGGCATCCATAGAGCTGTTCCCTTTTACCTTCCTGCAGCTGGGAGGCAGGATCTGACCCAGTAGCCGGGATCCTACAGCTCTTGCTCCCCAGGGAGTCCCAGGCCCACCACTAACCCTCACTGGCAGCTTGAAAGCCTGCCTTGCACTTAGCTGCTTTCTGATCTTCAAAGGCTCTGAATGCCCAAGGAAATCAGACCTTGTGCCTTTTCTTCCCGTGCAGTCCCCAGATCCAGACTCTCACGCAATTTATTATCCCTGATACATGCTGCTCCCTCCTCGGCCGTGCGTGGGGCAGAAGCATCGCTCCGCTGCTCGTACCGGAGCTGGGCCACCCCAGCCGTGGTGTGAAGCTGCTGTTTCTTGCGTGTTCCAAACAGCTCCTCACCCTGTGGTGCTACAGGCAGGGCCAGGGAGATGTGCCAGTGTAGGCACCACCGATTTTTGTCGTGGCTTCCCAGTGATGTGCCTGCCAGCCAAAGCTGGCAGGTGCGTGCTCCAAGCAGGTCCCTCGGTCCCTTGCCAGTGGGTTTTGCTGCTCCATTCCTCCAGCCAGGGATATCGGTCCCTCTGGCTGTGGAGCTTCTTTTTCCTGTTCTCCTCCTGAGCTCATGATGTGGTTGATTTATTAAGACCCCCAACTCGTCTCCCAGGTGCTTTTACTACCCCTTCCCCTATCCCTCTCCTTCTGAGGTTGCAAAAAAGATATTTAGGGGTTTTTTAATTATTTTTTAATTTTGATATTTAAGCTGGTTTAGCGACTGCAGCAGTGAGTGTTCCTGATAAACAGCCCGGGAGATCCAGAGAATAATCTCTCTGCTTGGTGACGGCACAGGCGCCTATCACAGCTGCTGGCAGCACTCAAAAAAAGCCGCCCTCATCCGCCGCCTGCTCTATCAGCCCAGGGAGGGGAGAAATTGCCTCCATCCTTAATCACACAATTTGAAATCCTGACCAGTCTGCACCTTTTATTCTTCAGGTTCACAGGGTTTTGCCGTGTGGGCACAGGGTAAAAACGAGCAGCTCTTGGATGGGAACAGGAGTTGGCAAAGGGGCGGGGAACAGGTTTGGTGAGCAGCAGCTCCTCTTGCTTTGCCTGGGATCTCCTGGACTCTCCACCCCATGGTGCTTTCAGGGTATGTCTCTTTGGGGAGATAGGTTAAGGCTGTGTATTTAATACAGTCACAAAACACTGTCATCACGGGCTGTTGTGTGCTCCAAAGGTTTGTACGAAGCTGCTGCGGTTGAAGGGAGTACGCGCGCTGACACATACGCTTGCTGGAGCCCCAGTGCTGGGGCAGTTCCCCAAGAGGTGTCAGGGAAATAACAGTGAAAAGGGCAGATGAAAGGATAGAAAAACCCAGGGAACAAGCCAGAGATGCTTTGTTCTTCACCTCAGATAAACACTAGTGAGAAAGATGCTCGAACTTGTCCCTGCGTTATAGAGCAGGTAAAAAGAAATGAAAGGGGCCTCTGAGAAAGACAGGGACAGGCCTGTTGGGACAGGAGGAGGGGGGAGGTTTGAAACTAAAAGAGAGAGATTCAGACTAGACAGAAGGAAGAAATTTTTGACACTGAGCATGTTGAGAGCCTGGCCCAGGCTGCCCCGAGAGGTGGTCGCTGCCCCATCCCTGGCACCATTGCAGGGGAGGTTGTTGGGGGCTCTGAGCCCTGCCCTAGTTGCAAATGTCCGTGCTACCAGCTGGAGGGTTGGACTGGATGAGCTTGAAGGGTCCATTCTATGATCCTACAAGTAAAGGAGCTGGGTTTGTCGGGTAGGAATGGCCTGGGTTTATATACAGTGTCGAGGGAAGACAATGTGCTGGTGCTGGACTGCAAGACACTGCAAGTGATGAAGCTCTGTTTAGAGGACATGTGATGCTGAAGCCATAATATCTGCCAGCGGCTTCTTCTGGGCTTCAGGGCAGGGCTGGCTGTACCTCGATAACCCCACAGTGACTGCAAAGCAATGTGCAGATGGAAGGTGCCTCTGCTCCATGCTCGGCACCACTAAATGACAGCGTGGCACCCGTGCACGTGGGCTGTCACTGCTGACAGTCTGCTCAAGCCAGCGGTGGAAGCACGAGCGCCCGCCATGCTAGAGACTGGTGTCGGAGACGCTGGAGATTGCCTTTAATGAGACAGATAAAGCAAAATGAAAAGCAGATTAAGGTGCAGGGCTGAGGGAGCTGTCTCGAATGCTGCGCCGTGACTTTCTTGGGGGGAAGCTGTGGTTGCAAACAGTGGCAAAGGCACTGGAGAGGTGATTGTAGGAGATGGTCACATTGCATGGACTCAAACCAGAGAGCGGTTGAGTCCTTTCCAGCGCTTTCTGCAAATGCCCTACTCTGTGTTCCACTGAGATACAAAGCAGGTCCCCCTGTTGCACCTTTGGGTTCAAGGTACATAAAGAATGGTGTTGGTATCATTCCCTCCCTGCTCCCCTGTCCTCTCCCCACCCCCATCTCCAGTGCCTGGGATGGGTTTTGGAAGCCCTGCAGCTGCAGGAGGCAACTCCCCAACTGCACCCTAATGACGCTGATGGAAATTGCCGGCTGTCTGAAGCAGGACTGCTGTGGCCCAGGGCTGCCTAAGATGTTGGCAGTCCATCCCAAGCTTTCCATTGAGCTCACAGCATCTGAGCTTCTTCTATAAAAATCCAGTGCTGGGGCAGGAGGCAGGAAAGGGGCTTTTGCTCCAGCCAGGTCTGTTCTTGAGCAGAGCGTTGAACACAAAAAGCCCTCCTGTTTCCGAGCAAGAAACACTCAGGCGTTGACTATCAACGTGAGCAGCATTGCTCAGGCAAATGGTGTTTACACCCCGAAGCCTTCAGACTTTCTACATTTCACCTGCTTCTCTGCAGAAACCCCTTGAGAACATGTTTCCGAACAAGGCAGTACTTGGGTGGATAAATTGCCTGGAACAAACGAGCTGGAATTTGTACGATCCCATCCTTCATGTAAGAAAGGTATCACTCCTTAAGTGGTCCCCAGGGAAAGTGCCCACCCTGGGGAGCATCACCCCAGGCTGCCCGTGGTGGCCATCCCCTGCTTTGGACCAGGCTGACTGAGCTTCCACATGCTGCAGTGCTTTTTTGCCTTCTCAAGAAGTGTGTGGGGGGAATTGCAAACAGCAGCAAAGCAAGTTTTCTCTTTCTTCCTCCCCCCTCCCCCCTTTTCTCAGCCCTGGGATGGAGGGAAGGGGGACTTGGGGAGTGCTTTAAGGCTGGCTGTGAAACTGGGGTGTGCAGACGGAGGTTTGACGCTGTATTTTGCTGGTGCTGCCGGAGCTGATCCCGTTGCCAAAGGTGTTTTGGGACACGTACCCTCCGGCCGTCATTGCTCGTCCCTCTCACAGCGCAGCTATTTCTGCCTCAACTTTTCAGCAAGCTGCCTCCAATGCTTCCTGATCTAAAACCACGCTGGTTTAGAGAGCCAGTTTCTTCCCTGCTTCCATGTCTCATTTGCATATATTTGCATAGCACACAGGTTTCTGGGAGGGGAGGAGGTTCTGGAGAGGCACATCCTTTATTCCTTTTTTTTTTTTCCTCTTCTCCCCTTTCAGCAGCATCGTGTTTATGTATTTAAACCCAGAGCTGTTGCTCCAAAGGGGTGCTCCTCTCTGGGTCTGGGGGTGACTCAATGGTGGAGAGAGGGGTTGGGCTGGTGCCCCCCGGCCCCATCCTGGCACCTTTGCCCTTCCCTTGGCCCCATTTCCAAAAGCTCGCCCTAGTCCCTCCTCGCTGCAGAGCCAACATCACATATACAAAGGTCCTTAGCCTCCCGTCGAGTACCACAGGTCCCCATCAGTGCTGGTTCAGCATTGTTCTGGGTTAGGCACTGATGAATTTTGAGGGAAGTGGTGGGCTGGGGGAACTGGCTTCTCAGGTCTCTATTTTTCCAGTTTCCCAGCCAAATTGGAAATGCAAACAAACCCGCCTTCCCCTCCAAAATCCAGGCAGGCGGAGCTCTCGTTTTTTTGGCAGTGAATCTTCCCTTCCAGGGATGCTCTCAATGTGAAACACTTCTGGAACCAAACGCAAGCCAGGTGTAAACTTATTGGAATTGCCATTCTCTGTAGTGGTTGCACGGGGCCTGGTGCTCACCCACCTTCCCGCAGCGTCTCCTCCAGTAGGCTCTGCAGCTGCCCGGCCTGGACAGGGAGGTGAAGGCTCCCTTGTTGCAGCTCTTGCATTGCAGAAGGGAAAGAAAACACCCTTTTGCCCAAAGTTTGCTGGGTTTTCCCTCTCCTCTCAGGAACAATCTAGGTTCAGTTGCTTCCCTGATGTTCCTGAAGGGCTGGTCCAGCTCTTCCTCCCTTGAAATATGCCATTTCTCTTGGGAAACAGCAAACCCTTCCCCTTGGGATGGGTTTCATCAACACCTGCAATGGCTCTTTCAGTCTTGAGAAGAGAATCTCTCATCTCCGTCCTGCCCTAGCCCCCCTCGCCTTGGGGTGCCAGAGAGGTGAGCAGCTGGGGTAGCATGTGTTGGGGGGATGTGGTGACCTCCAGACTGCTGGGTGGGATCCCAGGTTGGTCAGCCAGGAAGGTGCTCGGTGATGCTTGAGGTCAGCCTGAGGGGTGGGCAGCCTCTTTGCATTGTGGGGGCATCCTGAACTGCTTGGTCGCAGCCGTCTGACCATCTCTCCCATGCAGTAACCGCTTGTGACGAGCTAATTTTGCTTGTTGTAAAGAAATTTAAACAAGTGAGTCCAACCAGTGCCTCTGCCTGATCTTCTGTCCTCCTTGGCCTCAGACATACCCCTTCATATCTTTAATACAAAGGCCTTTGTTGTGAGAGGGATGAGATCAAGGTACCTCGTTACTGGCCTGCTGAGGTGGAAGGGTAAACACTGGGAGAACATCACTTTGGGGTCTTGATCTGTCACCAGTGGGGCTGTGCAGATGCTGAGCTTCCTTCAGCTGGATTTCTTCCTTCCTCTATTTTAGGTCATAGGCTGGATTC
>WEIS01104024.1:0-10377 GCA_013389965.1 Todus mexicanus | reverse complement strand
TGGAAATGAGAGTCCAGCTTCAGTTCTTCAAAACCCTATCTAGAAGATTCGTCGGAAATTGAGGTTATGTGCTTTCAGGAAGGATATATTTGCTAGTTCTTGGATCATAAAGAGTGCCAGCTTTTATGAGCAGCTACCAAATATGACCAGAAACGTTTTGAAATGCGGCAAGAAGCCACTTTTGTACTGAAACAGCATGAAAAGACGCGAGTGTGTCAGCAGCAATATTTGCAGACAAAATGTTAGCATCAGATTTTTTGCAGTTCTTTTTTTTTCATTTTGTGTCTGTGTCTGTATTTTTGCATGTATATATATCTGAAAAAATCTGAAAAAAGCACTTAAGTGAGATGCCTTTACCTGTAAAATGTTGCCAGTTCACTTTAAGTATAACAAAATCTGTCAGTTTGTTATCTTCTTAATTCTTTCTAGTGTGATACTTCCTTCCCTTCCCACCACCTCGTAATTTCAATGCACTCATTGTTTGGAAGACCGAAGACTATGCAAAAAGTTTGTGTATTATTTAAATTGCTAAGTTATTGAGAAGATTGTTTGTTGTTGCTGCTGCTGTTCTAATAGGAAGCTTCCTGTTTTAAGTGTGAATAACATTAAGCACTATTTGAAATGCAATTTATCTGACCACAACTTTCAAATTACGTGACATAGTTTCTTGTGAAACAATGGAAAACAGTAAAAAAATTAGAGCACAAGTCTTCTAACAGATGATAAGGCATTGTGAATTTATAAAACAAATAGTACTTGAAAGATTCTGGAGTTCCTAATGTATCTGGATAAATTAATCCAGTTTGTTTTTCCTTTTTTGTTGTAGGTTTAAGTTTAATACTTCTTGTTTCCTTTAGAGGGAAGAAAATGAAATATTTTCTGTGGGTAGACATGATGAAGTGGAAGAGAGAAATGCTTAAACATTAAAAAACTTGGCGTTTATGGTTTTGTGTATGTTTTTTCTCTTCCAGAGTGACTTCTGTGCAAAAACCTGATCTTATTCATGTACCAAAGGTATGTTCACCATCATCATCACAACCAAGCATGTGGCACTCTTTACCATCTGTCAAACTCTGTTGTTCATAAGCACTGTCATTCAAACTTGCCTTTCAATATAACACGCTTGATTTTCATTTGCTCCATTAAGACTATTGCAGCATTTGAATCTTTTAGTAATCTCTCCCCTCAAAAAAAAAAAAAAGGGAAAAAAGAGGGGGGAAAAAAAAGAACTGAGAGACCTGGCAAATTATTTTGCAGGAAAAAGGAAAAAAAAATAGTAAATGTAACCTTCCAACTCTCAGAGCATTTTCTTAGAAAGATATTGCTCAAGTTTTTCCTCTATCCCTAAAAGAGAAACGCTAGTGGTTTTTATTGGCGATGGGGTTAATTTGTTTTGAGTTGTTTTGTGTTTTTTGTTTTTCCAGTGGGCACTGAAATCTTCCATTGTATTTGAAAAAGCTTATCTAAATATAAGAGTTTTGGAGAACAATTCCCCTCACTTTTCTTAGAGCCGTTGGGAATTATTTGATCTTGAGTTCATCTAATTTTTTTTCTCAAGCAGGAGTTTCAAAACCCCCTTTTTGATAAGAACGCTTTTTGCAAACTTGAAAATACTTGCAAACAACCTGTACTTTAAAATCCTCACCAGCGGACGTAAATAATGGATAGTGTACATAGTATACTGTTCTACTGATCGTGATTTGAAAGGCCACAGTTTGGGAACCACGATGTTAAAATATAGCTCCCAGAAAAACAAAACCAAAAAACCTGTGGTTTTTTTGTGAGTGTTTTGTTTTGACAAAGGTATATAACAATGTTGGGGCACATCAGTGGTGTGCAACTGGAAAAAGCTCAGAGTCCTGAAACACTGGCCTCTAATAAATGACCTCCAGGGCTCTGGTTCCTCTCATAAGGGCCATATCATTGCAGGAAAAAGGAAAAAAAAATGTGTGCGTACACATGCACACGCCAGTTGTGTATGGGGAACGTGCATATCTCAAATTGAGTGTGAGAGGTGGAATGTGGATTTTTATTAAAAAACACTAATTTTTTCCACATGAGTTACCCAGCGAGTTTTGCAATAGAGTGGTTCTTCAATTTCTCTTGAATTTGATTTGTGGAGTGTCGGGTTTGGATATGATGGTAGAAGTTAGCATCGTGGAATTTCATATTGATTGTGCGTGTTTGGATCATTCCCTCTCCTGAAATGCATGGCTTTTTATTTTCCATACATTTCATGGCTGCAGTCTTGGTAAAGCTTGCTTCTGTGCTTCTTCATTTCACGCTAGGTGGGTTATCTCCCCTAAGAGCAGTGAAAATCCCCGCTGAGGAATGTGCTGCATGCGTTTGGCGTGGTTTTGTGTGTTTCTTTTTTGTTTTTCATCTCGCATAGGGAGAACCTACAGAAGTAGTTAAGCCTGTGCCCATTGCCTCTGCTGTTGCACCCAAAGTCACTGCCATGGCAAGCGTGGCTTACAATAAGACACCGAGGCCATTCGGAGCCGTAACCACCTCCAAAATCACCTCCATCCCATCACCATCCTCCGCCTTCACCCCGGCCCAGGCGGCAGCTCCATCCCCGGTGGCTGCTGCCCCGGCCCCGTTTGCTGTGCCCGGACTGCATGTTAACGCCAAGCCTAACGCTGAGCAGCGGTCGCCCGCGCCGAGCGCTGCTAAACCTGCAGTTAATGTCCCACGGCAGCCCGCCGCCGCCGCGCACAATGCCGCCCCGAGCGCCGCTGCCGGCGATGGCACCCAGGATGTAGCCGAGGGGCCACGACGAGGATTCAGAGAAAACCAGGGGGAGAGTAAACAGCAAAATGGGTAGGTGGGATTTTTTTTGCTGTGAGGGTCTTTCCTCGCAGGAAAAAAGCTGGGCTTGTTTAAGGGCTGAGTAAAACACAGCTTGAAGGAGTTGTTTAATCCTCAAAGCGAATCTCTGAGGAAGGATTCACATCTTAAAAGGGATGCTTCAAAGACGCAAACCGGACTTTCAATGATGGTTTTTCTGAAGTGACGTATCAGTTTATAGAGTGTCACAGCTAAATTGAATCAGGATCACAAATGCTTTACACAATGAGTTGTATCACATTGTATTCTGGACCTTACAACAAGCCTGGTATTGATTTCTATGTCCATGTCTCACTGTGTACTTTGACTCCAAACTTCAAGCAGCAGGCACTGAAAAATGCAGTGGTCTGTCAAGAAGGGTTAGTGAGTGTTGCGATGGCTGGGAATGAAATGCTCTGAAAGACCAACCATGGTCCTGGTGGGACCGGTGGAGAAAGGTCCCTGAAGGAAGACCAAGGGACAGATGTCACATTACTTCTCTGTACAGCATGGCAGAAACTTCCATACATTCAAGGGGTTGAGCCCATTTTTTGCAGCATTGTAATATAAATGTAACGTTAAATGTTAGTTTTACTCTGGAAAAGCAGCACAGATTTAAAATTTGAATAATTTTCTTAGTAAAATAATAGTTTATGCTGAAGTGAATATCGGAGACCTAACATTTCAGGGACTGTGAGGCTGCATAAAAAGCTTGTGCTATATCTGGTGTAGCATCTAGGCTAGTAAACAATACGTGAGTAAATTAAACTGAGCATAACAGCAATCCTGGGCACTCAAAGCTGCACCGCTGCCCTGTTTTAGCCGTGTGCTTTGGCCAGGGCTGCCTTGGGCTCTCCCAGAAATTCCTGGGCAGGGCTCGAGAGCTGCAGTGCTCCGGGGATAGGATCCCAGAAGCTCCTGTGTTGGGGAGAGGAGGAGGCTGGGTGCAAGCGGTCCCATGCCAGCTGGCCTCCGTGCCCAGCAGATTGAATTAAGTAATAACAAGGACTGGAGGGGAACTTGAGGTTTCTCTTCAATCTTAAGAACGTAAAACCTGTGCTTCAAACTTAAAGGCTGTGGTTGCTATTCTCATCTCTCAAAGGACAGGGGCTGGAGGAACAGGTCTAGTGCCTCTCTGCTCAGATAGTCTTTCAGTTTGTAAAGTATATTAAGAACCCTACAGAAAGGTAAACATCCACATCAACTAAAATACAGAATAAATTGCAGTTTCAGTTGAACTTCTCATGGGGCGAAAAAACTTCTTCAGGTACCCATTCCCTTTATATTGCAATACGAATATTTTCCATATGTGGTCTCATAATGCAGTCCATATGCATTTTATATCACGCTGTAGTCATGGTAGCTTCCAGCCCTTTCTTAAACAGCTGATGGCGGGAGTCCACACTGCAGAGAAGTGGGATGAAATAGAGAGATCCCAAGGACTTGCTTGATGCTGGTAGACTTCTTGAATACACTTGGGCAAAACATCTCTTGCCTTTCCAGGAATTCTGTTTTAAAAACTAACTGTGTAAGGAGTATTCAAAAGCAGCAATTAGTACAGAAAAAGAGGAACGATAGCAACAAAATTAAGTCTCCCGGAAGGAAGTCCTGCAGGTGTAGAGTAAGCACTTGACAATCAAGATGGGATGACGGGATGAGCACTGATACGACCCTACCTTACCTTTTGGTTAGACGATGAATAATACCAACTGGAGATTATCACAGCTGACAGGTGAAGAAATCCCTGTCTCACTGCCAACCTTGCAGGTGGACTTTGGAAAAGCTTGAAAAAATTGAGAACTGTAAAAACCTACCGTATTTTGCATTTTTCTTCTAATAGTGTGTTTGGACTGTCTGTCTTGTAGTCCTAAGGCAGAAAATTAAACCAAGCAAAGAAAAACCCCAGAAGGAATTATATTAGTCTGCTGCTGCACTACTTAGTTTTACTTAGAAAAAAAATCACATTTCTACAATGATGCTTAGCTATCTTCCCATTTAAAATAGAATCAGTGACATTTATGAAATATCAGAAACATTGAAGACTGGAATAACTGATCAGTCAAATAAATTCAATTTTGGTTTTGTGTTTTGTATTATTCTTTAAAAAAACAGAAAATGAAACAAACAAAACACAAACACAAAAACAACCCACAAAAAACCCCAACTAAAAACACACATACAAAACCAAAAACACACACAAAAAACCCCCAACAAAAACGTCACTTGTCTGTTGTTCGTAGATAGCACCGCTGAACAAATGCAGTTCTTCACACATGTAGAATTTTCTCCCTCTTAGCTCCCCTCAAACCACATTCAGGATATAAACTGTTTGCCCTCACTTCAGGATGTGGAGGGAAGTTTTGTTTCCCTTGGTTAGTCCTGGCTTAGAAAGAAAGCAATTTGCCTTCACTAGGCTGCGTGCAATTACACTTTTATCAGGACCTTCTTGCCAACTCTTGCATGAAAACGTGCCTGCTGCTTCAAACAGGTAAGATTTCCACAGACTTTCCTCAATTTAAGCTCAGCTGGGCTAAATTTTTCCCTCGTAGGTTCTTTTGGTGATTCTAAGTTTGTCTGACATGATATATGGCTTTACCAGAGCTTGAATTTGGAAACTCCGGTAATATTTGAAGAAGTAAAGAATGTATTAACACATCAAATACTTTTTTTTTCCCTTGCAGATAACAGCAATGACAAAGTTAGTATCAACAGCAATGGAGTTGAACTATGGTTGATTTTCCTGTTGGAATAACCAGCATGTGTTCTGGTTTTGCAAAATTACAGCTCTTGCAGAGTTTTATATTTAAATTTTGCAAAACAGCTTCAGCTTTTCTTAGTAACTTCTTAGTGTAGTAAATGATTTTGTCTGCGTTGGACATGATGTGATCTTGCTTTTCACTGTTCCATTTTGCAGCATTTTTTATTTTTTTATTATTTTTTTAATTCCATAGAACATTTGTGTGGTATTTGTGTGTATTGATAAATTCATGGTGCTCCTATGGTTAATTGGTTTTGCCAATACAGCTAGTAAACGGTGAAATACAGTATAAAAGCAAAAATGGTTAGAGGATGTTGAATGTCTGGATACTGAATTCAAACAACAGAATTAAGGGGAACATCCATATACTGTGATTTGTACATATCAGGGATGAGTTTTCTTCCCTTGCCTCAAGGCTGAGTTAAGGGAGAGCCTGTCTCATTGAATTTTCCTTTGCCTCTGGCACCACCTTGTTGCCTCAATGCGTCATTACTGGTATAGTCTTAATCCTTAAAAAAAGCACCAGTAGGATCCAGAAGAGAAGTCAGCAGGATATTTTGTTTATAATACCACTTTCAACAAAGACTACTTATTTCACTGTAGTAGTTGCTAGAGTGCAGTCATCTGCATGTCAATAATTACATTCCCATGTAGTGTCATGCCTTTAATTACTGCTTTAATGTTCAGATTTTATTTTTGCTATTGATTGTCTTGATGCTTTACTTCATTTTTATTTTTTTTCCTCTACTTGTGCTTCATCCTGGAAATACCACTGTCCTTGTTTCTATACTTCTCCCTCTTTTGGTAACTTTGATAATGTGTTACACATAGTTTACTATGTGTCAATAAATTCAATCTTTTGATACAGTTTTGTGTGATACCTTTCACATCATTCTTTCCAGCATTAAGTATTCTTTTAAGCTGAAGTACTTACTAATGCATTCCACTGAATGCGACTAATTCTTTCTTGTTAACAACTAATAATTTACATTGTTCCCATTCATATTTCCCACCTTTCTCCAGCATCAATACTTTAGACAGTGGGGAAGTAGTGGCAAAAATAAAAGTTTTATTGTTTGTTTGTGAAATCATTATTAGAATTGTTACGTCATAGGAGGTAGTTTTGCACCGTTAATCTCCTGCAAACTATGTAAAAATAAATGTACATTTAAAGTGTCTTAACCAGTAACACTTTGGGATAAAAAATGTAGAATTTGAGAGTAATATACATAGTCTGAATCTTTTGATCCATTTTTCTAAACTGATCAGTGCCATTACATGATCTTGACTTCAGCTGCTGAAAGCAAAGCTTTAAAATCCTGTGTTCTTGCAAGTCTGAGAGTGCAGGAATTGATAACAACACATAGGTTTCTGTCAGGAGAATTCCCAGATTGAAAAGATCACCCCACTTTTTTAACTTTTAGAGAAGGTATCGAGCAACAGCATTTCCACATTATGCTCCAGAACTATGCTTTCAAATGGCCTGGTTCTTACCTGGGCTTTGCCCAGTGCAAAAGACTCGGTGTGTGTTGGGTGGCCCTTCCACACAGCTAGTGCTTTGCCTTCTGTGAACCACAGGGAGAATTTGTTGAGGACCACTTGATCCAAACAAAGTAGCCTACCCTGTTTCCCTGTGAGGAAATCATTGTGAGTTTAATATAAGTATGGAAGTTCTGTGCTGTGGTTTTAGTAGTAGAATGAGAATATCATTATTAATTGGATATCAGTGCCCTTTCCCACAAACCCAGTTCAAGAGAATAATTAACTGCACTTCTGTTTCAAATTTCTGACTTTATTTCTTGTTTTCTTTTTCTGCTTTTCCTGTTTATGCTGGGAAAACTTTCTCTTGCTGTCTTACTCTGTCATCTCCAAGGAAAAACCCACCCAAACGGTAAAGGATGAATCATTTAAATGTCTTGACAATACTGTCTTTTATAATTTCAAATGTTCCAGCATGAAACAAGGAAGGGTATTTAAGTTGGGTTAGAGTAATTATAAAGCTGTGTTTGATTCAGAGTACTGAATCTGTGTTCAGATGCGCGTGTAGAGCTCACTGCTGCACATCTTCAACCAAACACAGCAGCTACCTTTAAAAACCATGAAAAGTCAGTTTTGCCTGTATTTTTGTAGCTACCCTAACTCAGGTGGTCTCTGAAGCTTTCCACTCATTGCTGTCTCCTCTCCTTGATGCAGCCCTCCGCGGAAGCACATTGTGGATACCTATACGGAATTTTACCACACACCCACCCACATGGATGCCAGCAAGAAGCGGCTGATTGAAGACACCGAAGACTGGCATCCCCGGACAGGCACCACCCAGTCCCGCTCTTTCCGCATCCTTGCCCAAATCACCGGCACTGATCATAGTGAGTAGTTTGGTGTACACAAAGTGAAAGTAGGGGCCTTGGACAGATACGTGTTTTTAAAAGCTGGGAGCACGGGGAAGTAGTACAAGGATTGAGTCACATCTCTTGCGTTTTTCTTCTTGGATGACTAATCCAGGAGGCAGAATTTTAGTGAGCTCTTTAAAACAAAAAAGAAGTTTGAGAAGACTACAGTAGAAAAATATTTTTGCAAAACTGCTACAATTGCTAAATAGCTCAAGATTTATACATTACTGGACCTTACTCCTGATTGAGTTGAATATTGATTGTAGGTAAATTCAAGAATTTCCATTCCCAAAGATGTTGGCAGATGTTTATTTGTTGTTTCTTTCCCCTCCTGTATCACCAAAACAGAAACATTCCTGGTAGAATCTAATACTCCAGAAAAATTAAGATATTTTCAGGCATGTAGAAAATCTTTGACAGTCATACAAAGGTATATGATCTGCAATGATTTAACAAATCAGAAGCATAAAAACATAGTTCCTCAGTTTATTCTTAGGTCATGTTTCCATCGTCTACTTACGCTGTGGTGTGGTTACATGTAATGCAGACTGGAACAGATGATGAGAAGGTCATTCCCTGTCATATAATTTTATGGTTAAACTTCCATTTTATATTTTGCTGTCAGCTATGATTCATTGGCTGAGATTTGTAATGTTGTGTAAAGGCCGTCAGAAGTGCCTTCAGGAGATTTGAGCTCAGTCGTGTTCAGACTGAGGCTGCTAATGTAGAGGTGATTATTTCATTCTTCTGCTTTTCAGAGATAGTGCTACAAAAAACAAGGCAGTGGGGAAACCGGACCCCCGCCCTCAAGGAAGATTTGATTAAATTAACTATCGATTTTCTCACAAAACTACCTTAGAAGCCAATGATAACATCTTCCCAAATAAGGATTATTTTCCACCTGTGATAAATATTCTGGACTTGGACAGTTACCTAATTGTTTTGTGGCCTTGCATTGCACTGGTCTATTAATGCATCATTGTCTATCTTTGGATTCTCTTCATTAATCCTTGTAAAGGCAGAATATGAGACTGGAATGTTAAATAATATCCAACAGTGCTGATGAATTAATCATGTTGACAAATGCTATAAGTCAGTGACTGCAACTAGATTTACAAAACTTGAAATCAAGACTTGGAATTTACGTTCTCCCATGTGCAGTCCTCTAGCACCTTGATGGGTCACAGCCTGGCTGCAAATAGATGCTTGGATTATCACCCAAAATAAAACAACTGGACATTGGTCCAAAACAAATGCCTCCCAGCTTCTATTCATCTTCCCCTTCTTAATTGGCCTTACTCAACACCAGTGTGGAGAGTGGACCAAGAGAAAGGGTGAAGACCAGCAGAACCCCACCTTTCAGCTATCCAAGAGACTCTTGAGGTTTGTAGACATGCCTCTCTTCCAATGCCACATATTTACAACGGAGGAATCCCAGGAACTAAGTCTTAACTAAGTCCTAACCAGAACCTGTTGTAATTCCCTGTTGTGGTAATGTGTTAGCACAAGGGAGAATCTCAGTGGTGGTACACTGCCTTCAGTGTCTTAGAAAATATTTTTTTCTGTTTTCTTGCAGTGAAAGAACCAGAAAATGAGGGTGCCAAGAAGACTAAGTGAGTTGATGTTTTATATTTTTATTACCTTAATACTTTGCATGTCTTGATTCTGAACTGATAGGGTTTGGTTACATTTGTGTGACATCTGGGTGGTTTAAAATGTTGCTTCTTTTTTTTACCTTCTACTTCAGCATGTAAAAATCAAGGTATTTTTCTGTGTAGACCAACCTTTCTAAATCTGTTGGTGCAGTCCAGTATTAATGTTTGTGCAGGAGTTTGAGATTTTCCATAAACTTGGACTGATTCGGTTTTCTTTAGGAGATCAGCTTGTTGTTGTGTTTTTCTTTTCCTGAATCTAACCAGACATTTTTGATTTGCGTGTGTGGCTCAGATTGCTAGGCATAGCTGGAAAGTATTACTGTTCTGGACTGCAAAAGGGGGTCAGCTGTCTCCTTGCTTTGGGATAAGCGTTGTTCAAAATAAAGACCAACCAATGGCTAAATCTAATGGTTCTTGCAGTCAGTGGGACTTTTTCTACTGGCTTTGCCTAACACTGAATCCAAGTTTTTGTCAGAGATGAAGGCAATTTGCAGATAGGAGTAGTGCATGGAGATTGCATGCTCGCTTTTGAAACTGCTTGAGACAAACTTCCTTTCTTTCTTTCTTTCTTATTTTTCTTCTGTCACTTCTTTCCACAGGGAAAAGGTTCCCATCCACGTCTTTAGCCCCAAATATACAAAATTACGTGACTGGCACCATGAAGTCTCAGCACGTGCTCTTAATGTCCAGTGATTTTACCCAAGTTGCAAAAGCAAAATACAAACACTTCCTTCCTTTCTTCTTT
>WEIS01104000.1:0-14509 GCA_013389965.1 Todus mexicanus | reverse complement strand
TGGGTTAATAGAGCAAAAAGCAACTCTGAGGTGAAAATCAGGCCCCAGTTAACAGTGTTAACCACCCCGTTTGGCTGTTTCTGCCTTCAGAAATCCTGTCTGCTGTGTTAGGACTCTGCTTAAGAGAAGGAATAAAGACGGTTCAGTGGGGGAGATCTGCAACCCAACATCTCCACCAAACAGGAGACGCTGCTGCAGTGTTTTCCAGGACAAAAAAAAAAAAAAGGCAAAAAGCCCAATCCGGTCTTTAAAACATGTATTATAATAAACTGTTGGCAAATGTGAGTCCCTTATTGTAGCTGATGTTTGCGTCTGGGGGAGTATCTATGACAACAAATAAATCTAAGTTTGGGGAAGTGTCCTTGAGAATACCAGAGCGGGGTTTGTTGCCTCATGTCGGTAGCACTTAGTGTTTTCAGACTTGTAATTCCTAAGTATTGCTACAGACGGGTATGAGTACTTCAGGAAAATGAAATAATAACTTCCAAGATTGTTTTTGTTCTTGTTTGCAAATGGAACCAACTCGGAGTAATGCTATTTACTTTAGCCGATGCCAGACTTCTAGGCGCAGAAAGGAGTGAATGTTCTTAGGAGCTTTAATGCTAAGTGGTAGGCTTAGGGTCAAGGTCAGTAGACTGTGGGTTATCTGTGGGTCACTTTCAGCCATTTGAAGAAGGTAGAAAATGGAATCTAACCTAATTTTGTGGTCAGCGTAGCTTCTGGATTGCTACAAATCAAAATGGAGGAAGCAAATGGAGCTAGGATTTCGTCAGCCAGTACAAAGCTCTGTTTTTCAGCTGATCGTGGATTTGTCAAGCTGCAAGTTTAGATGTTGAGCGTTCAATTTACAATATACAGGTCTGAAAAAACGGTCTCAAATGATTCAGGTTTCTCCAAGATGGAGATGAGTTAAAGACGTAACTTTCTTTATGCTAAACAAATGGAAATGTCTAATTGGATGCACCCTTTTGCTTTCAAGAGTTAGAACAAGGAGTTTCATCTCACCCTTGCTGTCCTGTAAAAATTGTACCTCTCCAGGCTGAGCTAGTAGGCTCTCAATGATTTTGCTTTTGGTCTTTGGTGTTTAGTGCCTTACAGTTGAGAACTGCAGAGACAGAAAGTGGGACGGAAATGGAGTGGGGGAAAAGTTTAAGTCTTTCTGGGCAAAGCGGTTTAGAAGCAAAGAGTTTCAGGAGAAAAGTGAAGGAGGAGAGGCTGGTTGGAGAAAGAACTATGCTCATTTTGGCTTTGCTAATATGTGACTGTTCAGATCTGAATGAGCTTTTAATGTCGTTAATGCACAATTTCTATGCAAGCACTGCGAGAGGTGTGCAATGCAAATGATGCCTGATGAAGAGATGAATATGTGCTTGCAGATGCTTTAAGTTCTGAGCATTCCTGCAAGATGTTGAGGAAAAGCCCCATCAGAAGCCTCTGACCAGGCTTGAATTTCAGCAGAAAAGCCTAAAATGCCACGGCATTGAAATAGTTTTCCCTGATCTTGCACTGGTGGTGAACTGCTTGGGGAGCAAGAGTATGTGCTGCTGCCTGTCTAACACTCTTGAAAAAGGGCTGGTACTGACAAATGTGCTCAGAAGCAAGAGTGTCTTACTCTGTGGATCTCCCTGGAAGTAAGTTCATAGAATCATAGACTGAAGTTGATGGGAGTCTGCTTGGAATGAGGTCTTAGCTCTGTTAAATAGCATCCGAACCTGGCCCTGTTTTCAGTAATGTGGTCAGTAAACAAACTATCAGGGAAAGGAAAGATCACTTGGGGGAGATAGCTGATAACTTTGTGATATAAGATGTCTGAATGTCTATCTGGAAGGGAACAGGAGCATTTGGAAATCTGGCGAAGATGTGCTTATGCGCTCTTGGTGATTAAATCATGGTTCATGAGGCGACTTCTGCTGAAAACCCATTGGGAAGTTTTATTTGCACCTGTGATATTCTGAGAATCTTCATTTTGTTCCTTAATCATTTCAAATTTCTGATAGCTTAATAAGGGAAACGCAGGATCAGCAGCAGAGTCCTTTGCATGTGTTTTTAATCGCTGTACAGAGGCGGCAATCGTAAATCGAAGTGTAAATTGAAGGTACCTTACTCAACTGGAAAGGCAACGTATTTTGGAGTTTGGGGTGATTTAGAAAGCAGAGCCAGTGATGTTATCAGTGCCTCTCCTGCGGCGTGACACCGAGGTTCAACCGGTCTCACTGCTTCAGATACCTGCCACCAAGATTTATTTGTGTTTCAGCAAGTAGGAGAAATATATGAATCCGGGGGTTTCCGGCCGATCCCCCCCAAAAGCCATCAAGCCGCCTCCATTAATGTCAGCACGCTCGTAAATTTTTAGTGTGCACTGAAGTAGGCAACTTCTGCCACTGCACAGAAGCTTCCAGAGGCGTCCCCGGCCTCCTGTAAATCCACGGACACCCAATAAAGTAGATTAACTGCAGATGGACTTAATAACAGTTGTCCCTCCTTTAGAATTAGAGGGGTTCACACTTTTTAAAGAGAGGACGGGGTGGTATTCCCATCAGCAGGATAGAAGCTCTGAAGGTTTGGCGTTTTCCTTTATTTTTAAGTGTGTCAAAGCTTGGTAGTTGATTGTGATCAATGGGAAAACAGGTCGCAGAACTGCGGGCTCCGCTCTTTGCCGTTGTGTGCAAACAAACCTCTTGTTTACGATAACTTATTTTCCCTCTGCGGAAAGAAACCTGGTGGGCTCTTTGGTCTGGTACTCCTCTGGTAAGTCAGTGATGCATTTCCATTCCCTTGCTTCCCTCCAGCCCTTAAAGACATCTGCCAAAATGAGTCAATAGATAACTCCTCAGTGGAAGCTTTAAGGATGTGTTAGGAAAGGCTCAAACACTACTCATTAAATGTTTACAGCTCCTAATTATGTTAATTAATCAGTTGTAGAGGTTGTCTCAGCCGGGAGCCCAAAGGCAGGGTTTTAGTTCCCACAGATGTAGTTTAACTTGGCGGCACGGCTGCTTGCAGCGAGGAGCTCAGCGTGGTCTAGCTGCCAGAATATTTTCGCAGGGTCCCGGGCAGGTTTTGCTGCCAGAACTCTGTGCTGTCACGGCTGTGGTGTTGGACTCTGAAGCCAATTTTGACTGTCTACACGAGGTGCAAGCAAACATCTGGGAGCAGGCTGAGCCACGGTCAGGAAGATTGATGTTAAATGTAAGCTGCTCCTGCAGAATGGCCTTTTGGCATGAGAGAAAAGTGTTCTGAGGGCACTTTGTACCAGCACTAATTATTAGGGCTCAGAGATGACTGCCTTTGCAGAGTCAGAAGTTGTTAGCTCTGTCAGAAAGCAGAGGTGAAACAACTGATAGAGAAAACAGTAGAGACCATGTCCATTAATATTTCTGTAGTTTTGCAGGAAGACAAAGGATTTGGGCAGAGAAGGACACTCAAGCCTGACCCACCCTCTTTCAGAGCAACATTTCCACAATTCAGGGCTTCGTCTTCACTCTCCTGAGGAAAATGAGAAGGCTTAGAGAAGAGACACAACCCAGACGGGCTGCGGAGTGATTCAGAAGGGGCTTCTATTTGTGTTGTGCTATTCCCTACTGAATTTGGTTTCTGTAGGCTCTCCGTGCACAACGTACAAGAGAGATTCAACAGCAGCGCACAGGTAAGGACAGGAGAAAACCGTGGTGTGGGTACAGATCTCTTTCTAATTTAGTTCGCCTCATCCTCATCTGGTGGAATTAGTAGACAACAATTTATTTGTCCCAGTTTGTGGAAGATCCTGAATTAACTTTTTTAACATTGAGCTGACAGCTGCTTTTGGCTGGTAATTTTTGCTCCCCAGGGGAACGTCGCGTACAAGTGTTTTGTGAGAGCATGAGGATCCTTTAACGATGACAGGTAAAGCAAGCAATGACAATATGGATTAGGTGAAAGAGAGCGGTTTATCACCCATCTATAAATGGTTCCTGTGGGCAGTAACTCCTGTCTGTGCTGAATATCAAGTGCCAGGTACCAGAGAGGCATTTTTTGGTTGATTCCTCCAGGAGAAAGGCCCTTGCAGGGGTGGTGGAGAAGAAAGGAACTTGTCCTCCAGAGTAACAGGGCATTGTATGGAACAAGGCCTGTGATTCAGAGGTTGGCCATGTCTCTGGTTGTGTTCCAAGGACTTCCAGACTGGAAGAGAACAGTCTGCCACGGTGGTCCACTGCGCTCAAACTGGTTATGCAGCGATTTTCCTATCAGCTGCTGGGTGAACTGTTGCCATATTGCGTAGAGACAGTAATCTGTGCTCCTCGGTTACTTGGAAAGCGCTTCTGGCACGCTGAGGGCATGTACAGGCAGCCAGAAGGGATCGAAAAGCAACACGGATCAGGATGGACTTAGGGCAACAATGTCTCCAAACCAGAGCTGAGGCGGTACAGGGAGGGGGTGCCGCCGCTTGGCACCTCCGCGGTGTCATCCGTCTCTGTCCTGTTGGCGAGACTTCAGCTGCTGATGGATTGCCCGGCAACTTTCACGCACGTGAACACGAAGTTCATAAAAAGCAGCGTGGGTACGGAGTGTGAAATGCGATACGGGCAGCTCCTGACACAAATGAATACTTTCCCTATTCCGGGGAGTTTCAGCGCAAACCCTCTCTCACCATTCATCTTCCCTCCTGCCTCCTCCTTTCCCAAGCCCTGCTACCTAGGGAGCCCTGTCAGCGGGCGTACCGGCGGTAAGCTCAGCTCAACAAAACGGGCTTGTGAAAAAGGGAAATCTAACACGATCGCTTCCTATTTCTTTCTCCTCTCCTCTGCATCAAAGCCTGGGCTGGCTGTCAGGAATGTTCCAAATGAATAAATAAATTTCAGGAACCCCTCTGCTTCGGGAGGAGTCTCGTTCACTCACCATGAATGTTGTCCAATTCTTTTTCTGAGAGTACTCAAGTCAGCGGGCAGAGCAAGAAGATCATTCAGAGCTAATCAGTAAAGTGTAAACCTATTATGAAAGCCCATTTACCCCTCACCTCCTCCTTCCTCCAGAAAAGCAATCCCCAAATCTGTGGGAATAACACAGAACGTACATAAAAGTCGCTATTACTTTGCTCCCCTGTTATTAGGTCAGCGATGCCACTGATGAAATGCTCCCCAGAGCGCTGAGCAGCAGTGTATAAATCCTCCAAGAAATCCACGGCGTAATTTGTTGCAGCTAGAGGGCATAAGACACATTACGGCAAAGCCTGCGTATTAGGCTCTCCCCTGTGATTCTTGAGGCTATCTCTGGTAATAAAAACCTCATCTTGATTTTTTGTGGCCTTCCGATCGGTTTCTGCCAGCACAGACTTTTCCTAGACAAAGATACCACTATATTTCTCTGGATAATAAGGGGATCTTTCTTCCTTCTCCTCACCTCATTTATATATATATTTTAGGATGCCTCCAAGGAAGGTTCATAATTTGGGAGCTGTTGGTATGTCCGGGGGGGTGAAGAGTGGAGAAGATGATGACGATGGGTTTTGCATATGCAGTGCAAAAATCTAAACGTGGAATTAAGACTAAAATGATTTGGGCTTGGAATAGTGCAGGATGTTGAAACTTAAACCCCCAGCTAAGCAATTGCTGTATCTTAATAGGAAACTCTGCACTTCGTGTCATGGATGGAATCTGGGGGAGTCAAAGGGATTAAAATCCTGACTCAGATGTATATAATCAGAGTAACTGTTAATTTTGGAATGTTTGTAGTCCCACTGTATGAATCATACAGTTACCCTGAAAAAAAAAAAAGAGGCAGGCCCGGAGGTTGTATCGCATGATGTTTTTGTACAAAACTAATTTAAAAATAATATCTTTTTCTGGTACAGTGCAGAGAGATATGGCCAAACAGAAATGCAGAAAGCTTTGCGGGACTTATTTGCAAGCCAAATAAGAAGGACTCCACGGAAATCGCTACAGATAAACAGAACGATGGATCAAAACTACGTTGTCTTCTCTGCAGTGGGATTGTTATAAGCAACCAGAACGTTTCCGTTTAATCTCATCCCTTTGGGTTTTGCTTTGTTTTGCTTTTTTAGAACCTATCTTCATAAGAAGCAGTCTCGGGCCTTGACATGACCGAAGCTGTGCGTGTTCCCTCGTGCGAAGAAAGCGGTAAATATTTATAGCGGCTCTCCCAAGTGGAGACATTTAATATGGGCTTGTTGCTTTTGTAACCTAATAGCAGCTGTGCTGAAAGACAATACCTGCTAATTGTATTTCCCAGCACATCATCCTGCAGTTGCAGGATAAAATACGAAAGTTTGGGGTTGTTCTGTTGGGTTTTTTTGTATATACCGTAAAATTTATTCAAAAGCATCTTTGTTCCCCTTTAGCTATCCATTTATTGAGTAGACTATGGAAAATGGTAAACTCTGTCAAAAAGCCTAGTTAAGGAATAATTTATGAGCTACGTTGAGCTGTTGATTTGGGAGACTGGCTTAGTAGCGAGCCAAAATATACCCTCACAGGTAATAATTAACGTAAACCTTGACACTTCAGATCTGTTCAGCAGGTCAGACAGGAGCAGGACGCAGCTCCTGCTGGTTCTGCAGCGTCTTTGGCATGCACCACGCGGAAGCTTGGCTCTGCGTGACACACATGCTCCCCATGTGTAGAAATGTGCAGAATTATTATTTTTTTTAAACCCTATTTTGGATGCAAGTGAATATGTCTGCAGGGAAAATGATTTTGGTCACTTAAATAGAGGCCTCCTGTGAAGAGCAGGATGGCGGGCAGCTCATTCCGATTCCTCTCAGTCCTATAAATCACTGCATCACTCAGCTAGATTCAAACGAACCAAAATATTGGGTGGTGTCCAGCCTTTGCTGAAGCTGATGGCAGCTCCCCAGCTGGCTTCACTGGGGGCAGAATTTTATCTACCATGCTGCGAAATCACCAGAATATTTTTCTTTTTCTCGATGAGATCTATCTAGTCTTGACTGAAACACACCTTACCGATCTTTAGAGATCACGACAAGTAGTTAATTTAAAAAAAAGAGTAACAGGGAGTATGATCAAACACGCTCCTCTGTCTGCACCAGATCTGTCATCGGTCTCTGCTGTTATTCAGGCACACCACAGAACGGCACGTGCAGCACCTCTTAAGCTGTGCTCTATCAGAATGGTCTGATTTAGCTTTTAGCTTCAAATGGCTTTTTGGCTCATTTTTTCAAATATCCGATTGTTTCAGATGGCTGGGTTGAGGAGCAGCTCGCTCTGGGTATACTACGAGGTTGGAGGGAAGCTGTTTTCTCAGTCTGAGCTGCAGCAGAACGACGTGTCTGACTGAAGGCTGGTCTATGAGCAGTGGTGTTGGTGAAGAACTCTGTGTGGAGGTTTATTTTAGTCCCGTTTAATATAATGATGTGCTTGGGAACAGCATACCTATAAAACTATCCAAGATCAGTTAACATAGCGCTTCTATTTAAAGATCTCCTTGCATCTTCGTAAATTTTCAAGTCTAGATGAGATTCCAGACTACCAAACCTGACTAGACTCGGCAACTTAAAGGCTAGCTAAAGAATCTCTTATAACTTGTTTAATCACTTCTTTCTACGCTGGGATGCTGACTATGTCTACCCACAGCCTTGAAGCCTCACCTAAAGTTGGACCCCCTGGGCATGTCAGGGGTATAAACGTAGCAACGAGCTCTCACTTAGCTTGTAAGAGCTATTGAAATAAGTAAGCTCAGCATTTACACTCCACCTTACGCCTTCAGAGTGTTTCCCTTACATCCAAGCCTGAGGTTGCTTACCCATTAGGTAGCGAGGGTTTTGCTGAACGGCTCATTCAGCCATTCCTCTCCACCTCCCTTGATTTGAAGGATAGTTTCAGCTTGCTCCAAATGATCCTCTGGATTGGTTAGGCTCTTGGTTGGCTCTGCTGTTAAGTGTCTCCGTGGAATGGATTTTACTTCTAATAACATCTCCTAACTGTCTTTTAAAGAGGTTTACGGCTTGAGCCTTATTCTCTAGGAGATTGACTGTTCTCTGCTAATCTCCTAGAGATACATCGTTAAGGATTCACACAGCAGTTCAGTTAGTTCTCCTCAAGCTGCAGAATCAAATTAATTGGACACAACTGACCTACGTTAGAGAACGGCTGTGAGATGGGGGATATTAAGCAAAGAAATAAGACTTTTCTGTGCCTCGGAACATGCTGGGAGTGGCAAGAAGCATCAGCTTGAGCAGCGTACAGGCCAGGCCCTAGAAACTGTGTTGATTTAGGGAATGGGGAAGTGTTTTGTAATAACTGAGAGTTGTAAAGCTGGCAGTTCTTTCTGAAGGAGAGCTAGATGGGCTGAAAAGATATTGGAGTCTTGAGAAAGAGGACAAGAAAGAGGAGAAATAGGTTGTGACAGACCTGTGGGAGGGCTATTTTTGCTTGCCTTTCCTTTTCTTAACACTATGCTGTCATATAGCTACCAAAACGCGAGTAAAGTAGTCAAGGAATAAATAGAGCAGGATTTCATCAGGATGCATTTGTTTCCAACTGGAAACTGCGTGCTGAAGACACGTCCAGTACACTGAAAAAATGCTGAATGATTAATGGACGTGACACTATCTAATGAGACAAATACCAGCTCTGTAACATCACCAAGATGCGAAAACACTGCAAGTGGTTTTTTTCACAGAGCAGTATTATGCAGAGCAGCTGAAACTTTGCTGCTAAATCCTGGAACTTTTGGGTGTTGCTTCTCAATTTACTTTTACATAGAAACCCACTGGATGGTGTAAATCCTGGAAAAAATACCTATATCATAAACTCAGCCTATATTCCTTAGTACGAGGCTTTACAGCATTGTAGTGTTAAAATTGCCGGTCTCAAAACTTCTTCAGCTAAAGTAAACTTCGTGAGAGAACTACAGATGTCAGCACTCCATTTCAAAACGTGTAAGTATGTGCTTAACTCTACTGAGACGTGAAGTTTCACCGAGATCAGCAGTGCTACTGAAGTAAAGTTGCATTTGGAGGAGTATCTGGAAGGTTAGACCTCGAAAGTACTTCAGGTTCAGAGTGGCTACTGACTAATACTAGTAGCACGCACTTGGATTGAGGTACTGGTGAAGTGATGTGATTTGCTATAGCAAATAATTTTACTCCTAGCTCATGGAAGTCTGAATTCTTGCTTAAACCTTATGTACCCAGCCAGCGAAAAAAGTCAGTATTCCTAAACTTTAAGTATGCTTCCTGTAATTATAATGTCAGAGTCCAAGAGAACGTGCCATGAGAACGTGTCCCCAGCTTAATGCCTGTGGGCCTGATTCTGCAGTGAGTCTTTCAAGGTGCACCTCTGGACCACCTGCTGGACTGTGCAAAGAGTGATGCACTAGTCTGGTTTCCTCTAGTTCGGAGTCCTGCTGCTCAGGAACTCAGCTCTGTAGCTAGCGCAGAACCAGCTCTGCAGCTGGCAGTGGGAGCACCACTGCAAGACGGATTTGGCAATCTGAAAGAACTGCAAAATCATGCTCCTTACGCCAAATGGACTTTCTATAGGGGTAAGTGTTTATCTCCGCTCACCGGTTCTCGATGAAACACTGGCCGATCTGATCCTGAAGAGTTTCCTTGATGTGAAGCCCCTCTGTTACTCTCAGCTTGTCCTTGACAAGTAATACCTCCTCGTGTGTCTCCTGGACCTCACCTTGCCCGGCGTTTACTTGGCAAGCGCGTATCTGTGAAATGCTCATTGCCATCAAGTGAGGAGGCAGGCTCTGAAAACGGTAAGAGGAGAAAACAAGAGGTGTGAATTAAGAGAAATTCTAATAGAAACTAGAATGCCAGGTTGACAGTGAATCCGAGCTTAAGCCTGAATTTATTTGCAGGAAGCTGGGGAAAGAAAAAACCCAGAAAAAGCCTGCGCTCATAAAAAGTGCCTGGATGCACACAATGGTCTATTGTTAGTGTTTCGGCATTAATTAACAGCATTGCAATGTACAAAAACAACCCTTCCAGCGTGGGATCTCGGGATCGCAGCGAGACAGGTGAGAAAGCTGCTGTTCCGCAAATGCCAGCTTTATCCGTGTCAGAAGGGTGCCAGAGATATTTTAGTTTTTTTCTAATTGAATTCTCGAATGTTTGGACTTCCCATTGGTACTTTTTAATGAGCCAGTATTGTTTTTAATTTGTTGGCTTCAATTTTTTTATACGCGCTGCTCTGTCACTGGTTTCCTGGTATTTTGTTGCATCTGGTCATAGTTCTTTAGGAAATCAACTTCCCTTGAGGAACCAGAACAACAAAAGAATAAACAACCTCCTAAACACCGTAATAAAAATCCAAGCTCCCCAAGTTTCCCAGCATTTGATAACCTTGGCAAGAAGGGTTGCTGAGCCAGTCTGAAGTCTCGCAATCGTTTCTGCCCCGTGATTGATTTTACATGTGTAGTCTGAGAGAGGAAAATGAAAGTCTTTCTGGTATGCAAATACAGAAGCATGAAAAATACCATCTGTGTGGGTGGTCTGAAACGTTGAGGTTTTTTTTTTAGTTAGCAATGGTTGGTAAAGTTAAGATATTCCCAGCATTTTAGGAGCTGTTACTACCTTGCAAGCATAAAGAAAAATATAGTTTAAAAATTAACTTGGAACCTAGCTTCAGCTTTGGGTGTTTTGGTTTGGTGGGGTTTTTTTTTCCTCCCCCAGTATTTTAATATTTTTGGCATACTTAGGAAGTGCTAATTGTGTTGTCTGGCAGTTTATGTCCAATTTAAGAATGAAAGAGAGGAGAAAATATAATCTACGTTCGTAACGTGTGTTTTACTCTTGACTGTCTGACATATAGGTGGCAGCATATGTGAACAAAAGCCCAGGACTGTTGGTTTGCATGACAAGAGCCTACAGAACTCTGCTCTGGGCTTTCACCTAGGGAACATCTAGAAATTGTCCTTAATCAGCACATCTCAGGCTAATTTAGTAATGCATTCTCCCTGCTCTGCTGATGTATTTTCTAGCGTGCTTCAAGCCCTTATTCTGCAGGTCTCCCGCAAAGACAAAAAGAAAAGCTTCTACCAAAGGTTTGGCCGGCTTATATTTAAGATCTGTTAGTCGGTGTTTTTCCACACTTCGACCAGGTTCCAAAAATCACAAATGAGCACCAAGCAAATTTGGTTTCAGCAAGTACACAGCAGGACGGGGCACTTGCCAAAGAAAGCGCCGAGGCCCTGCTCAGGAAAGCAATTTACTGCTTTGCCTGCATCTGCGATGTGTGACTCGCACCACGCCAAAGGAACTGGTCAAGGCCGCTGGTGAGAAAATATTAGGGAGGAAACAAGAAGAGCAGCAGGCGTCCAGGCTGCTGCAAGGCGGCTGCACACGTTCTCTTCCTGAATATATGACCCAAAATGTTGCCTTTCACCCCGAGGTGTTGCCTCCGGTCATGTTTCAGTCTCTGTGGAAGCGTTCCCCATCTTCACCTCCACCAGCACCTATTGTTAAGTCTGGCCAGACTACTATTAACACTATCCATTTTATTTATCACCTGGATTTCACCCTTGTTTACCTTACTAATATTAAAGGAACCTCAGAAGAGCGTTCTCAGGGTTCATGTGGAAAACCGAGGAGGACCTACAAGGCCTGCTTCCCTGATTGAGATCTAGAAACAAGATCGACTGCCCTCAGGCAGGTTCCCACTCAACTTCTGCTTCACTGAATGTTCAAGGGACTGCTTTTTGGAGACGTTCCCATCACAACCCTGCTCTCCAGAGGTACTGGTAGCAGGGCTGCCATCAATGACATGAGCCAGCTAGAGACAACGTGACTCTTCCATGTCTTTGTGTACTACTGTAGCACAGTCTCAGCAGGCACTACATGATGCATAGAGGACTACCTACCAGAATTCCAAATGAGACACTCACCATGGGGAGCTGAGGAAGGGCTGCTTGATTTGAACCTCTCCCCTGCTCAGCTCCTCCTCTAAGCTATTCCCCACTGAGTCCTGAGGACCAGCTACCCATCACTGTGAATTTAATACTAGCATATCTTTCACCGGTACCAAAGCCAGATGAGGTAAGAACTGTTGGAACTGGCAAGAATGTACCCATGTGAGCAAGACCAGAAGCACAAGATATTTATCTTTAAGTGAAATAATATAGACCATTATTTACACTTGAGTCCAGAGTCATGATGCTGGTAAGGACGGTGTCCAGGAGCTCTAAACCAGCTGGCTCAGATGATGATAGCAACAAGGCTACAGAATGTGCTCTGGTCGGCAAAATCCAACCAAGTCCTGAGTAAGTATTTGTGCAGTTACCTGTCTGAGCACTATGCAGTGATCAATAAATCTGATGATACTCGTCTGTGAGCTGCACTAAGAGCCTTAAGGCTGGAGTACAGATATAACCTTGTAGAACAGCTTATGAGAAGAAGCTCTGTTGCAATTGCTCGTTGTATTTTTCATTTTCCTTTTCCAAAGACACTTTTACTACAAGAAAACAAACAAAACAAGAGCCACTTCTACCACCAAGAGTCCAGCTACCCACTTTCGATAACTCGCTAAAGAAAGGAATGCAAGAGAACAGAGAAAGTTGGTAAGGCTTGTATTCTCGTTTGACTTTTTTCCCCCAATCCTGCTGATTTCTTGTTCTTCGTATTTTCTAAATTAAAATACGTGGAAAAAGTTTTATTTCCATCGAGCGAAACGCCTTTTTGATGTGATATGTGCTATTGCTTAATTGCTTCCATTGCTGGGAAAGTGGAGCTGGCTCAGACCTAGGTCAAGGAAAGAAATCGGTTGGTAAAAGTACGAGTAGGAAATGAAAGTATAAGTAGGGATTTAGAAGATGAACTAGATAGAAGTAGTGTGTGGAAGTGAATTTAGCAACATAACCTAAAAATAGAGACTTCAGCAGCAGGAGCTGCTAAAGGGATATAACAAGGTGTTCAGAAGAAATAATTGTACTGTCGTTTTCTCTACCATTAGTTATGCATTTTTGTAGAAAATGCTTTCCTTTCGTTAAGTAAAAGACAATCTGAGGGAAGAAAACAGAGTCCTCAGGCACCTAATGGATGGTATGAAATGTCTTAGACTATTATAACCCCTTAAAATAAGAAAAAGCCATGAATAGCAAAGGTGATGTGAACTGGAGAACGCTGTTTCCACTTCTTGCTTTGCAACTGAAGAAAGCCACCATGTCAAGTGTGCTTTCTATGGTCCACAGTGTTGTCATAATAACAACAGTATGTGTCACCCTAAAGCTCACCAGCATCAGTTTAAGGCATTCCTAACCCTGCCTCAGCAATCACGGAATCATAGAATTGTCAGGGTTGGAAGGGACCTCAAAGATCATCTAGTTCCAAAACCCTGGGACCTTAGATTGATCTTCAGGCACTCCTGGATCTTCAAATGGAGACAGCTCTGGTGCATTCCATTGTCAAGGAACAGACTTCAGAAGAAAGTGTGTCTGAAAAAGCTTTGGCTATGTGAGGATGCAAGAGAAAATAGGCAGTGAAATGGCAGAAGGAGCGCCAAGACAGATGGACAGTGTGGGAGGATGGTTTCAAACAGCTCCAGCAGGAATGGCTCCATGCTGGGCAGTCTTTGACCGGTGCTTTCCAGTATTGTGGATCAGCTTTCCCTGTGTCCACATGCTTGTTCCGGAGCTCTAAAGAGTTATGCTGAGATCATATGATGCGCGCTGCCTTTATAGCCCTCCGTACTTAACGTGCATGTTAAGGAAGACAAAAGGCAATTTATTTCTAACATCACTTCGCTCAGTACCACTAATGTTTCTGCTTCTGAATCAGAGGGAGGCATTCTACAGGAAGACACTAATAAATAGCTTTTCCTCAGGGGAAGAAGCATTTTCCCATCTTTAAGAAATTTCTTTGGCCATGTGAAATTCAAATTTGTTAACTTGCCCCTACAAACAGCAACTCATTTAGAAACAAATTACAAATATTAGACGGAGACAGTGAACTTGATAATGTGGTGCTGCCACATCAGTCGTAGAATAATGCATCTTAATGAAGGCTTCCCATGTGAATAAACCATTATATTTACAAGCTTTTCACAGTTAATGACCCAGAACTGGATAACGAAACTCAGATTTTTAGTGTGGTCCTCTGTCAGCAAAAGTATACATATTAATAATTGATGTTGCTGTAAAAATAGACCATAATATGAAGATTCCAGAGTTTGTGGGGGAAAATAGGACTACATGGCCCATTAAGTTAAAAGGCTTATCTAATGTTTGATGGGCTTTGTCTTTAAAATCCTTGTTTAAATTAATAAGGCAAAATGGACATTTGTCTAAAAGAGAATTTTATTCCATCTCATCAGTCGGGACTATGATGATGAGAGTGCTGTTAAGAGTCTTCTATTCCTTACTCCTTTTTCCCCAAGAGAATTTAGGCTTTGTGACAGCGGAAGACACACCAGCAGAAGGAAGGAATTCCCTACACCTTTCAGGTAAAGCCAATGTGCTCAAAGTCTTTTTTTCCCTCTTCGACTTGGGAACTCAGTTGTAGGGACGGCTCTTTCCTAGGTGGAAAAACCTGAGTTTCTGCTTAGTCAGCTCG
>WEIS01103995.1:0-10515 GCA_013389965.1 Todus mexicanus | reverse complement strand
CTTGCTGTGGCTGGGAGGAAGGAGATAAAAGGGAATTTAAGGAGCTGGGGGAGTGTTCAGTGGCTTCTCTCTGAGGTTCTGAGAGTGCTTGGTGTTCTTCTTTGCAAAGCCTGGGATAGCTGGGGCAGCAGAGCCATTGTGCTCCATGAGGATGAGTCTCCTGCTTGTGGATTGCAAACTGTGAGTGGGATATGGTGGGGACTAGAGGGTTTGCTGTGGCGTGCTGCTCGGCTTGGGGGGTGTGTGTGTTGGTTCTAGGGGTGCTGCCCAGGTCTCTGTTTCTCCAGTGTGTGGTGCTGCTGCTTGTTATTAATCTAGTATTTTCCAACCATGTGATATTTTCCTCACCTGATTTAAACTGTTGGATTTTGTGTTCCAATGTGGAAGAGAGTTTGGTATCACTTGGGTTTCTTTGGTTGTGAGTGGGATGTGAGCCCTCTTTGCCGATACTACCAGGGCTGGGCTTGTAGGGAGCTGCTTTGTACCACTCTTGTTGGTGCTTTGCGACCCTCTTTGAGCTCTCTGACATGCCGTAGTGTGCTCAGCTCCTGCTGGCCTTTCCCCTGTGCCTGGTGTAGGCAGGAGCTGGTTCCTCTGCCTGCCCCAAACAGGCTGCAGCTTGTGCAGGAGTTCTGGAGCAGCTCAGCTTTGGCTTTGCCTGATGTGCGCTAGGACCACCAGCAATAAACACACAGAGTTTTCTCCTGTTATACCTACCTAGCAATGCCACACGAGAAACCCGTTAACGTGAACTTGCATCTCATTTTGCGTTGCATGAATGTCTTCTCTGGGCCTCCTGCACTGCAGATCCAGCCGAGTGCTGATGCAGACAAGCATGAGCTTTGCTGTGCTCCTGCTGCTGAAGCTGAAATCAACCATGTTTTGGGGATGGGGATAAGCGAAAGGATGGACTGGATGCTGACCCCATGTGTGACTTCTGGTCCAGCCTGTGGCTGAGTGGATGGAACCCAGTGGAGAGAAAGGAAGAGTCTCCTCAGTGTCCTGCCACAGCTTGGTCAGGGACTGGGGAAGCAGAGAGCCAGGAAGCGCCTTCTGGTTTGCCAGGTCAGCTCTGGGGCAGCATTACTGTTGATTTCCACAGGCAGGTTGCAAGGCAAAGAGCCAATTTCCTATTTCTTTCCCACCCTGGTTCTCAGCATTCAGCTGCCAACAGCCACCTGGGCGAACCTTGTTGCCCCAGTGGCTTTGGGCACCTGCTCGGATGGCTCCTGCAGGAAAAGACAACGCGTATTTTGGCCTTTAGTTGTTCTATGTGGCCACCGCGGCAAAGTCGTGTCCTGCGTGTGGTGGGAGGCTCTGTCGTGGTACCATTTGTCTTCAGTACGTTCCATTTATCTCCGGCAAGAGGCTTCAGACCCAAACCATCTTAAGTGATGTACAAAAGACAGTGATAAGTACCTTCCCCCGTCATTACGGCTCCATTTTATCACGGTGGTGATAGCAATAATGGCGGTTGTAACCCCCATCAAGTCCACTTAACGTGGTTCATTTTCAAAAGTCACTCAACGCCTCCTGACAGTCCGGCCGGGCGGTATGAAAAGATCATTTAACCCTGATGATCTGAGGGAGCCGGTGAGTGAGAAAAGGAGCCCCGGCAGCCGGAGACAAGCCAGCACGGGGTGGGCAGGGGAAGACCATTGATTTTATGACAAGGGGCAAAACCACTGTCAGCGTGGAGCAGGGTGGGGGGGATATTTCAATTAGCACTGGTGGGAGAAATCCCAGGGACAGCAAAAAAGCCTGGGCTGCCTTGCCTATTATTTATTTTTTTTAACAGTGAAAAATGAACCCAAAATTAGAATCCCTATTAACAATTAGCGTAATTAAAGGCGACATGTTATAATTTCAGCAGAAATGCGCTTTATGATGATACGGTGGCCTGGGATAATTACAGCCGGCGCTTGGCGGAGGCGAGTGGTAAATGGACGGCGTGGTGGCCCACCTGCCACTCACCCAGTCCTGCTATTATCCTGCCTGATGCTGCTCCGCTCCTGCCTCGCCGCTAAAAGCCAATTCATCCTCTGGCAACCTCTGAGGACTTTAGAAATTGGTTTTCAAGGGTGGAGTGTTCTAGTGTGCTGTGGAGGTACTTCATCTGTGGTCAGTTTTGTCTGGGCTGTGTCGACGGCTGGGTTTCCCTCATCTGCCTCACCCACCCGTGTCAAACCCATAACTCCAGCTTGTTGTTGTGTCCAACGTGAGTTTCTCTGTGGCAGCATCCAGTGCTGTCTGCAATGCTATAGCCCAGTCCCGGCATCCTTCCATGCACGTGCTGCTCCTCCCCAAGCTGGAAGGGCTGAGGCTGGGGGGTGCCAAGCACTAGGTTATGAGCTGCCCCCTCCTTCCTCACCTCCCTTGGGGCTCCTACTGCCCCCCTGGGGACACCTTGGGGACCACAGCCTGGCCATCTGCGAGGGGGGAAGCACTCACTGAGGCTTTGAAAGCAAAGTTGCTCGAATTTGGCAAACGAGCGGTGCACACTCCAGCTTTCAGGTTAGCTTATCTGAATAATTATGTGAGTGAAGCTATCCCAGAGTGTCTTGGAATCTGCAGAAATGCCTTCCATCTGTGTATGCCACAGCATCAAAGTCAAAGAGCTCTCTGAAAGGAGGTCGGTCTCTTGCTAATGTTTGAATTTTGGGTGGGGGGGTTGTGGAAGAAACGCTAAAAATCAGAATCATACGCTGCCAAAATAACCTGTTCGGGTTTAGGTCCAAAAGCTTGAATTTTGAGGGCTTCTTTTTTTAATTTTGGATTTGAGATCACTTTGGATTATAGTCTATATACAACGATGCAAACCTTGAAAGCATTCGGCTGGAAGCAGAGCTGTCAATTCTGTGGCAAAGAAGTGCTTTGATCACTGGGAGGGGAAATTTTTGGAGTTTTTCCTCTACGGAGGATCTCAAACTTGCTGGGGAGGTTTATTCCACGTTTAGAGCAAGGTCAGGAGAGCAGCTTTTTGCAGTCTCTGCCCCTCCAGTTGCCTTCTGTGGTTTGCAGGAGGGTAAATACAGAAGCTCTCGGGCTCCTGAGTGTGCAGAGCATCGTTGCCACGGTGCCACTGCATCTCAGGATGGGGGAGCAGTGCCGTGCTGGGGCTGGAGCAGTTTGCTCCCAGTGGAAGGCAGTTACTGGCAATTTACAGCATGTTCAAGGAAGTCCCTCGGAAGAGGCTTTAAGAGTTGTCGAGTCAACATGAAACGATATATCCGTTAATGAAGTTTAATAGCACTGAATAAGAACTGCACTGCGGCTCTGGGATCCTCTTGCAAATGTAGTTACGGTCGAAAAAGAGAGGCTGGGAAAGCAGTCCCTTGCTCCTGTCCATATGTTGTTCCCTCTGTGCTTTGCAACTCAGATGCCTTTAATCGCGAGCCAGTCCCACAGAGGTGATAACAGGAGCTGGCTGGCATCTCTTCTGCTCCTGCAGCATCAGCAGGAAGATGAGTCCTGGGCATTTCAGAAGAGTGAGTCAGGCTTTTCCCAAATTAGCTCCAAAACCAGCTTTTCAACAGCAAGGCCCAGGGTGGAGCTCTGCCCTACTCTTTTAATTCCTCAAAAGATCTTTGAGCTTTGCAGGAAAAGGACTTTATTAAAATCAAGTTTTCCCCCAACACGTGCACTCCTGAATCCCAAGATTTTAATTCCTGACAGAGGTTTGCTGGCGGTAGGGTTGGTGGGGGGGTTTTGTGAAAACCAGGGTATTTTGTGAAAACTGAAATATGTTGTGGACATCTGCAAAACTAATGGGTGGGGCGGCTGGCAGGGGAGGAAAAAAAGACAAAAGCTGCAGAAGTGTTCCCCCTGTGACAGAACCTTATTCTATACCCCATGGCCCTGCCCTGTGCCATCACACCATCCGGAAGGGATGGGGTGGGTGGCACCACCCTGAGGAGAAGGGCAGAGATGAGCCTTGAGCATAGGCTCAGAGTTTCCTAATATGCTTTTAAAATAAAAATAAATATTTAAAAGAGTTAAAAGGTGTTGTGGGGTGTACTTGACTCTAGACCTCAGGATCTCTGCGACATGTCATGGCAAGCACCTCAGCTCATGTTCATGCTGTCATCTTCCACAGCAATGCAAGATTTTGCTGGGTGCCATAAGATACTTGGGACGGAGCAAGGAACAAAGTCAGTCTTCCAGGTGAGGCTCAGATAGTGGCTCAGCCTGATTTTTCAGCGCTGTGCGTGTCAGTGGGAATTGCTGGGCAGGTTGTGGCTCTCCTGGAAGCACCAGGCATCCTTTGAGCAGCTCTTGCTGCGATGAGGAGGGAATATCCCAGGCCCTCTCTGCTCCATTATGTTCAGCTTTTCCCAGGGCAGAGTCCCACTCTCCCTGCTCCCCTCCTACTCTGCTGGGATGCTGCTCGCTGCAGCAGAGAGGCAAACATCGAGCTCCCATCTTTAGAAAAATCTTGACCCACTTTTCTCGGGAGCACTCGGAGGCACAACGTTTAACGAGTGCTGTGCCCCTGCCAAGCTTGGCCATGCTGCTCTGCCAGGCTGAGCAGCCGCCTGGCTCAAGAACGTGCTGCAAGAATTTGTCTGTCCTGAGGAGGGCATCGCCTTGCCCAGCCTGGCCTCGGCTTTGGGAGCCCTGGACTGTTCTTGCAAGAAATGCAACCAGAAATATCTCCCTTAGGCAAGTCTGGTGGGTGGGGGTGGGTGGAAAAGCAACAAGTGTTTCAGGTTGCTTTGGTTTGTGAAAGCCTTTGGGACTCGAGTGTGTCCAGGTGCAGGGGGCTTGTTCTGAAGTCTGCAGCTTGTCCCCAGCACCTTTTCTTCCACTTAGTCCTCCTGTGAGTTCCCTGAGGCCTGGCTCATCACATCTTAGTGCTGCTGTTCAGTGTTGGGGAGGGTGGCTATGATCATGACAAGGTCATTCCCCCATGTGTCGTGTCCTTGCTTGGGAAATGCTGCCTGAGCAGGCGGGCTCGCTGGAGGTGACCAGGGCCCCAAGGAGAACAGCGATGGGCGTCTCCCACCGTTGCTGCCCTTGGGGTGTAGGTGGGAGCATCACCTGCTCCAGCATCTCCCTGTGCCAGGGTCTCTGCAATGTCCCCTGACCACCCCATTGTGATCAGGTCAGGAGCCACCTCCAAGCTCAGGTGGTCACCATCTCTAAGCCCCTCTGCTTTGTGCAGCACCCTCAGCCTCCCTGTGAACATTGGCAGTGGCTGAGAGGTGCTGCAGGAGTTGAGGGGGTAGAGTCAGTGCCTCGCATCCCCCTTGTTTCCCAGCCCATGGTGGAAGGTGGGCAGTGGGCTCCTCAGCATGGATGCCACCGGAGATGGTGCCAACACCTGCAGCAGGTGTCCCAGCTACAAACTGGCACTGGTCTGGAGGGGTGAGTGGAAAATCTATCAGGGCAGAAAGCTCCTAGAACTATTTTGCTGGTGCTGTGCAGGGCAGGATAGTGTGCTGGAGCTGAGGGAGCCTGGGGAGCATCCAGCACCCCGGTGCTTTCAGGCACATGCAGGTATTGGATGGGGGACATACTCCTTGATGCTCTCAAAGTCCAAATATTTAGAATAAATGATGTCTGACCCTTTCCCCCACCCTCTTCCCTTCCCTCTCTTGCCTTCCCCAGTGCCAGTTCCTGGTAACCCAGGTCCAATAATTCGGTTGTAATAAAATGTGACTGCTGGGGCTATTTTTATGGAGCTGGCACTCATTTGCATGCCGGCTCTGTGTGGGGCCCCAGGCAATCTTTATTTTTTTCCCTCTCCCTTCCCCCTCCTCTTTCCCCCCCACTTCCCCCACCCCGCTGGCATCCCTCTGATCAGAAGTGACAACAGAAACACAGCCGTATTTCCCGGAGATTTACCGAGTTAGATGATGAAAGCTCGGAGGAGCAGTAACAATGGGAAGGGGGATGCGAAGGCAAGCGGCGAGGGGAAGTTCCTAAACTGATCGTTTTCAAATGTCAGCTCCACTCTCAGGGGACTCTGGCAGCTCTGGGAGCAAACCCAAGGCTTTCGGAAATGCTGGGAGGCAGGCAAGGCAGAGGCGTGAGGGTGGAAGAGGCCAGCTTGGTCCTACTCATGCCCCAGGACTGGAGAGCCTTTGCTCCTTCTGGGGGGCTCCATGGGGTTTTGTCCTTGATCCAGTGCTGGTGCTGCCACCCACCTCCTTGGGAGGCTACTGGGTGTCTCTCTTGTGTTGGGCGCTGCCCCTCGTGTGTCGGGTGCTGCATCCTTCTGCATCCTTTGAGCAGCTCCTTGCTCGGAAGCTCTGGCCTTCCTCGTCCTTCTCTGCTCTGGGGTATCCCCCTGAGTGCCAGAGGGAGGAGGGTGGTGGGAAAGGGATGGGACACATCAGGAGCAGAGGCTGCAGGAGTGACAGCAGCCAAACTTTTTGAGAAATTTGCTTTTTCTTGTGATGGCTCCCCTCCCAACCTAAACAACCTCCTGCTAAAAGTAAGATTGGGAAACAAGTACTGCGGAAAGCACCTTGGAGCAGGGCTTCAAGCTTCACGTTTAAAGGTGCCAAGAGACTCCCTAAGCTGCTGCTGCTGCCACCAGGCTGCTGTGGATCAGGTGTGTGGGGGGGTGGTATGGGAGTGTGCCCGGTGGGGATTTCATCCAGGAGCCAGTTTGTATGGCCAGGCACTGTGCCAAGCACCGCTGGTGTATGGAGCACTGGGCAGCCAGTGGCAGGGAGCACGGAGGAGTTGGGAGCAAGGTGTGATTGCAATGTCCTCTCCTTCCACCCCACCAGCTGTGTGTGGGCACCCAGCACCCTCATGCCAGCTATTTCATCAAGCAGCTTCACTGGTGATGGGGACAAGTGGGACTATCCCAGCCAGGGTCTGTAATACAGGCTGCTTGGTGGCCCCCATCCTCCTGTCTGTCCTCGCTCCCCCTTCACTCCCTCTCTCTCTTTCTCTGTTTCTCTCCTCAGCGCCACTGTCAAGCAACTTGATCACCTGCCAGCCCATATTGATTTTTGCTTCCCAATCTCCAAGCTGGATGGAAGGAAAAGATTAAAAACAGTTTGTCAGTTTGAAGTTGAATAAGAATTCAGCACAAGGGATATCTCAGAGGCTTGGGGGGGTGGGGGGTAGAAGGGGTCAAGGCCAAAGACGGTGTTATGAAGAGGGTAAACTTTTTGCTCTCTCTGCTCTGGTGATGTCCCCATAGTGACCTGATCCAGCACACCTACTGCATTTCGATGGCTTCCTGGCTGCTGGTGGAGGTCTGAGTTCATCCCTTGCCCTCTGGGGCTGGGCATTCCATGTCTGGGGGTCCTGCTGTCCCAGCACCCCTCATCATGGCATCTTGGCAGTTTCTCGTTCCTCATCTCCCTGCTGCTCCGCCGGCGGTGCCCGGCATTCCTGTCCCCACGTGTCCCTGCTGCTGGTGCCATTAGTATTCATGTGGTGGGTCTCCCGCTGTCCTTGTCAAGACTGAGTGGGCAGACTAAGGAAATTTGCCCTTCAAAAAATGAGAATCATTTGAGTCAGGGAAGCTCTTGCCTCGTGCGTGTGGCTTCCTTGCCAGCCCGAGGGATGACGAATGGTTCACGGCCATCCCCACGCAGAGAAAAAGGGCTGTTTGGTTGAGATTTGGCAGGTTGTGTCAGGCACTAGTGAGGGTTGCTGCTGCCCTGGGTGAGAGTTTCTTCCCCTGTCGTTGCTCTTCCCCCTCTGCCTCCTTGTTGGTGTAAGGAAGGACAAGAGAGCTGCAGGCTGTGGACTCTCCTTCCTTGTTACTGTCATCTCTGGCCAGTATCCAGTAAGGATCTGCTGAGATATATTTGCCTACATAAAAGAAGTAGGGTGGATTTACTTCCACTTATACCTGCAGGTGTATTTCCTTATCTAAATAATAGATGGTTATGTCTTCAGCCAGGGTAAGCTGGCAGAGTTCCTCCAAGGTCAGCAGAGCTGTGCTGGCTGACATCCAGAGGAGAGGACCTGGTCCTTCCAAGAATTAGCAGTGTGGTAGCTGTGTAGGGTGAGGACGGATAGGATGGTGGCCCCGTTCACAGAGGGTTTGCGAAGACTGGATTACAGTCCCTGCCTCTGTCCTGGGAGACATGGGACAAGTTATCTCAGCCACAGGCGAGATCTGTACCTGCTGACGGAGGACCTCCACTTCTTAGTCAGTGAGGAGAGACTGGCACCTCCCAAGGGCTCTTCTGCCTCTCCTTGGTGCTGTAGGAGATGGGTCAGCTGCTGGAAGCACCGCTTGTTCTTGGTCTTTTGATGTTCTGGTTTGCTCTCTGGCTAAATCAAGGTGGAGCATAGGATGGCGGTGCTGAAGATAAGCTCTCCCCTGTTCCCATCTCTTCTTTTCATCCGCTGGATCTAGCACCCACCTCCTCCGCGAGGTGGTACGTACCCGAAGCTCCCCTAGCTCTACTGCGGGCAATGTCCAGTGGAGGAGCAGAGTTGAGCATAGCCAGAGGAGTGCTGCTTGATCTGCAGGGCACGATGTCTTCTGTTACCGTCTCAAGGCTTTTGGAGGGAGGGGATTATTCTCATTCCTTGCTGAACAAACAAGGCAAGAGAGGTGCCAGCCGAGACCGGTGGATGGGCAGATCTGGCTGCAGACTGCCAGGACGCAACGACTCCAAGGTTCTTGTGTTCCCTCTGCACACCAATGCCCAGCTGTGGCACAGGATGGCTGTCCCTGCTGCGTGGCTTCCAGCAGATAGTCCCCATCTCAGCAACACACAGAGCTCAGGGAAATCCGTGCTGTCTCTGCGGCTGCTGCAATGCCAGAGGAGCTGATTTACCTTCTGAGAACTCAAACCTCTGCTTTGCCCAGCCCCGTGTTTCCCAGCAAAGTGGTGGGTGTGTGGCAGCTGCTGCAGGTTTGCTCTCCTGGGCTGCCCATCGAAGCTGTGTATGTGGCTGGTGGGGCCTCAGGTGAGCACATCAACTGATGTGCACTGACAGGCTGAGGGATCCCCAGGCCAGGGGAGCTGCTGAACATCACTAGATAGCTAACAGTGCTGGGAAGAGGCAGGTGGACTTGCCGCTGGCCATCCACTGCCCATCTGCATGCAAACTGAGGTGCTGGGGTGGGCTGGCTGTTGGCCAGGAAGAGCTGGGTCACTCCAGCTGGGCTTGGGCTGAGGAAGGAGGGCAGTGAGGCGGTCTGCTGCTTGGCCACATCTGTACCACAGCCCTGACACTGCAGGGAGGAAGGTGCGTGATGCAGGGTTGGATTGTGGAGATAGATTCATCCTCCCTCCTCTGCCAGGAGTCAGCAGGTAAAGGTGGACCCCAAAAAGCCAGAGCTGGCCTCAGTGGATGGAGCCTGTGCCTGCCCTTCTCCCCAGGGTTACAGCAAGGTGCTCTCGGGGGGTGGCGGGCAGGAACCGCCAGAACAAGTGAAGCATGAGAGGCTCACAGGGAAAGGTCATGGAGAGTTTTAAGTAGAAATGTCACTGTTGTTCTGTCAAAAGGGTAGCGGAGTCAACGCGCATGCGGTGAAGTGGCTCCTGCCGTGGTGGGGAGGGCAGGCTCACCGAGCTGCGGCTTGCTGCCTCCCCCTTCGCCCAGCCCTGGGGAAGGGGCTGGGTCGGGGTCAGTCCCCTCTGGCTGTCACCTCCCCAGCCTTTACACTCCATTTTGTGTCTTCTCTCTCCTCTCAGCGTGGTCCATTCTGCAAACATCAGATCCAAGCCCCAGGGAGATCGTGGCACCTCCTGGGGAGGTGGGAGAGCAAAGGGGAAATCCTGCTTTTTTCAGTACCGGTAGGACCATGCCTGGCTAGGAAAGACCAGCTTTGTTCCCCATTCAGAGCATGGCCAAGCGACCCGTCGCCCCTTGGTGTGGCTGTGCTGGTGTCCCTCTCCAGCTCACTGGCCAGCCTGCCACCTTCTTGTCTGCAAAGGTTCCTCTCCAGCGCTGGGGCCCTGCTGCTGCTGTGAGCTTGGGCTGCAGGCTCCAGCACGGGTACCTGGAGGAGCAGAAGGAAGGAGCAGCTGAACCTTGTCCATCCCCTCACCTTTTTCAGGCCCTGGGGTGCAGCGATAGGTGGCACAAACGCCAGAGCGAGCTGCTGCCTGGCCCTTCGCTCTACACTCTGAGGTCCTCCACATGAGGAGGAGATGCCATCATCCCACCACCCAACGGTGAGGAGAGGATGGGGCCGCAGAGCTGCCGCATGGGCAGCACCAGCTCCAGAGCATGCCTCTGATTTTTTCCTTTTCTTTTTTTTCCCCAGCTTTAATTACCGTATTTCCATATCGTCAATTCCCTGCGAGTCAGCACTTGACAGGGAAGGCTGTGGCTACTGTCCTTGCTGCTGCCATCAGAGAGCACCCGCTCTGTCCAGGGGACAGCTCTCAAAACGTTATTTTTGTCTCTGTCTCATAAAGCCCGTTCTGTATAAATATATTTTAATTAATTAATAAATGGGATGTAATGAATTCTGGCAGGGTGACATTTGAGCATAAAGCAAGGCTTAAACAGATCCTGACATGTGTTAGCTGGGAAAACACAACACACCCCTGTGTGCACCACACACACACACACACA
>WEIS01103993.1:0-19289 GCA_013389965.1 Todus mexicanus | reverse complement strand
AGTGATGTAGGGTATCTCACCTGCGCTGTACTGTGAACCTGGACCTTAGCATGTGCTTGCCTTCCACCCTTTATGTTTGCAAAACTTCACATACCCACTGGTGTGACCTGGCACGGTCTGTATTACGTGCTCTGTACTACCTGGATGATAAGCTGTCATGTGTAGTATGGCTTTTGGAGTATGGTTGTGCACCAGGTATTTTTGCAAAATTGAGAGGGTTAGTGTTACTCCTGTGATGATTCCTAATTTCTTAAATTCTTCCGTATAGATTTAATTTTTACTCTTTGCTGTACATACTTTTGTTCCATGTGCAGTTCTGACCCAGAAACAGTTTAGCGGGAATGTAATGTGGAATTTCTAAATCATTCATGTACCTCTGATATCTACTATGAATGCCAGTTTCTTCACATGTGGACGTTTAAACAGAATTGCTTTAGTATCTGGTTCTGCAGTTTCTCGGTCTTTTCAGTCCTCAGTTTTGATGCTAGACTGAACTTCTGAGTCTCCTAAACATCTTGCCAGCTATTCAGTAGTATTCATTTCAAGCCACCAGCGTTGCTACTGTGTACACAGCAGTTGTCTTATTTGCTGTGTCCTTTCTTGTTGTGCTTGAAAGCCCTTTTCTCTTCACTAATCGCTGGGCTTTGGCAGCCTGGGGCTTTGAAGAGCAGGCCTGGTGCCAAGTTCTCACAAGCTGTCGATCTTGATTTCCAGAGTAAGCTCCATAAAGAGGGTGCTGTGGATAACACCGCCAGCATTAGGAAGCATGATTCAATGTTTTTCCACCTGCACACAGTAGTCTCATTAGCAAACCCTGGCATCGGTAGGCATGATGTCAGTTAAAGCAGTCGCAGTGGTCACTGGGGACTGGCAGCAGCCACCTCATCTTTCTCCTGCTGTCTCTCCTCTTCCTGGTCCGAGGGGGCTGTCTTCCAAAGCATGTGTGAGAAGAGATGGCTCCGCATAGTTCACAGACTTTGTACTTTCTTCGGGGAAGTCAATGCATAGAAAATTGCCTTTCAAAGTATAATATTCTGCATGAGAATCCATTTAATACTTCAGAGAAGAGAGAGAATGGCATTAGCTTGCTTGGTGAGTAAGGGATAGCCAGTCCGACAGTTGCCTTCAGCCTGCCATAGTGCAGTGCTATAAAAAATCACACTGAAAAATTCTGGAAGTCCTGGAAAGATGAAGTGGCAGATGATGCCTTGACATCATGTATATCAGTAGGTATGAAGCACCATTTCACAAAAACAGAATATACAAATGAACATCAAAGTCCTGTCAGAAGTGTTGTCTTCTGACCTGGGCATGTCCCAGTGAAGGGCTCTTCTGTATGTTGACTTTCAGTTTCTAGACAGACAGAAAACACACACTGGTTCCTGGCCACATGTGATTATTCTAGAAACTTCTAAGTTGATATAAAATGCTTAATTCATATATTTTTGCCTAAATGCAACAATAAGTCAGGAAAATGCAACAATGTAGTCAGGACGTAAGGACATAGCTCATAAACCATTCTTGTTAATTAAACATTTTTCTTCTTGCTTTAGTTTGGAACAGTTCTTCTCAAGCATGCATCACATATTATATAATCTTTCCGGTCTGAGTGATACGGACAAAATCATGATACTTTCCAGTGAGTCAGAGTATTCATCTGAGTTTTTACTGATTTTTGCCATTCCCTCTGAACAGGAGGTGGGGAAACAGATTTTTAATGTCTGTTGGTGTATACTGAGATGTATTTTTGTCTAAGGAATAGTTTAATGTCACAATATCCAATATCTATACTGGAAGTGGTTTGACATGCCACATCTTCCTAACTATGGTGAAAGACAGAAGCATGCTCTCCAACCGTCCCTTTCTGATGGTTTGAAATGTATTGTAGTAAAAGGATGACCTCAGAGAAAGCTCCTCTAAAACCAGAGGCATGCTTAGGTAAGAAGTTCCCATTCTTTGGTGTGTTTTTTTTCTCTGATGATCATTTTTTTCCTAATGCAAGTCTGCCACATTGACTTGAGCCTCACCACCTCCTTCCATCTCACATATTATCCAACAAATTTGTTGACCTGTCCACTGCACCTATTCTATCATTTCCCTTGCATTTTCTGTAACTTTTTGCATTAGGTCTTCAAGTCAATTTTGAATTCTTTAAGAACAAAAAGAAATTTGGGGCATGAGAAGCAGAGGGTCATAAGCCCAGAAATGAGAATGATAAGAATGCTAGTATGATGTAAAAATAAGGGTTTATCTTTTAAAAGTAATGAGTTAGAACATAAAAATAAACCAAGAAGTATTAACAGCTGTGGGTTACATTCAATTAATTTCCAGAAAGCTGATGACACTCCAGTAGCATCAAGGGGAACTGAGTTCTGATGTCTCCCTCAGAGTTACATGGATTTAGGAAACAAAGGTACAAGGCAGGGTGCTGGGCAAAGATATTGATTTAAACAGTGAACCAGGGGGGCAAGCACAGGATAAGTGATTCAGTCTTCTATATTCATTCCTTTTCTAGTAGTTTATTTAGTATTTGAACAATCAAGTTTTGCTAGAAAATTTTAGAATCACATGCAGAAATACTCTTGATAGTCCACTTCTGCTCGTTCTCTGTGCCTAAAATGCTCATCCACTCAGGGAAGGGAAATAACATTGTGGTCAATATACACTAGGGAAATTCAGCTCACTATTTAATCTCATGTAAAAGGCATTGACATCAAGAAGTCTGCTGCTAGGTATTTTGGGAAGAAAAAGCAAAGGTCAAAATTCAGTAAATTAAATACTCATTGCAGACTATTTACACAGCTCTGCTTCATGTCCATAAATCAGAGCCTTTCAACCCAAAATCTGTGCCATTGCTGCCATGTTACGGTAACATTTGTATATGCAACTTAATATGAGCAATAAGATCATCCATTTTTTTTAAAAAAAAATTATTTTACTTCAGACCATTACTACTAGTAATATTTCTTTAAAGTGCTCCTAGAAAACTGAAAGGTGTCAAGCCCTGTGGTGACTAAAGGAGGGTTGGGGTTTTTTTTGTGCAGCCTGCTTTCAGTGAACCCAGGAACATCGTATTTGTGCTGAAAACTGCTGCATGTGGGATTTCATTAATTATTGCTTGTGCAACTCGGTATGTTGTTTCCTTTTGCCTGGCACTTCTACTGATCAGATAACTTTCAGGCAATTTAAGAAACCGCTTAAGAAAGGTTAGCGATTTAAGCAGAGGTTTTTTATCCTTGAAGTATTTAAATTGCTATGACCTTCTCAGCAATTAACTCTTAGAAGGTAACTGGGTTTTACCTTTATAAAAAAAAAGAAAAAGGAATATTAATTTCAAAATCTTTCAAGAATGGATCCATTCACTTCTCAAAAGGAAGAAAAACTTCTCAACAAAAATGTAATGGCATTTATCCTCTGGAAAATAGCATCACAAAATGGAGTCTCAGGTGGCAGAGCCCTGAGTCTTTAAGCCCACATAGCACACTGTGACATGGAGACTTTTCCTGTTTGCGTTTGTACATACTCCAGTTTTGCCAGTCTGGCATTGTACCCAACTTAGACTAGATCCAGGCCTACACCAGCCAAGTCTGCACTTCAGCAGATTGTCCCATGAAGTGTTACCAACTCACCTTGTTGTCTTGGAGTTCCTTTGTACAAGGAACATATTTCCACAATACACATTCTCTGGGATCTAAGGGAAAAAGGAAAAGAGAGGAGAGAGAGGAGAGGTTGGACTGTGGCTGCTTCCTTTCACATCCATTTCATAGGAAGGATTTTGAGGTATGCAGCACTGTGGGACACAGCAGCTGTGCAAAGTCCATGGGACTTCCCCTCAATGGCACTTCCCCTCTGTGACCCCAAGGCACAATTCGGTTGCATAACCAGGAAGAATGGAGGGTGAAGGACTGAAGTGGTCTATGGAGTGTTTTTAAAGTCCATGGAGGATTGATAATTCTGTGGTTATACTGGTGCTTATTTTCTTAACCATCCCTTCCAGTTTTTCTCCCCAAAAAACTCTAGGGCTTAGTGCAGGAGCAAAGATAACACATAGGGGTGTTTAAGTGGGCAGTTCTACATCCCTTGCAGTTGCACGCACCGCCTTCTGCCTCCTCAGAGCAGGTAGCACCTTCATTGCCAGACCTCCGTCTGGAGCTGGCAGACTTTGTGGGCTGTGCTGATGTCTGCGCCTGGCCCTGAGCAAAACTCAGCTCCCTGTGGATTCAGAAGGTCAGAGTCCAAAAAGAAGTTGTAATTGAATGCATGACTAATTGTTACAGGATCAATAACCGACCTATTTAGGATTGCTCTATTTCATTAATTTTCAGTGCAGAGGTTTGGCTGCATTCAGCAGTTCTACAAACTGGTTTTACCTTTCGAAAAAGCTATCAATTATAACCATTTCTCCTAATAACCTCTGGAAAAAGAGGATCCCTTAGCCAGGCCATATCCAGTGCTACCCAGGTTCTACACTGCTATGGGAAACCTGCATGTTTTCATTACCACATGCAGATTTTATTAAACAAATCACTATACTTTTGCTATTAAAATATTTTCTTTGCTTTTTAAAAGAAGCAAGCATGCATCATCTGAATGCACATAACCTAAAGAATAGTTGTAGTTTGTTGAAAAGTTTTGTACCTCCTCGTTAATGCTTCACCATATAGAAAATAACTCTATGATGAAGAATGCTCTCAATGATTCCTTGTTTCTTATGCTTGCCTAATCTGCTGTTAGCTTTCACCCCACAGACAGTTCTCAGACCATCCCCAACCAAACCCGAAAGGTCTCCTGAGATGGAGATGTGTCCTTCTCAGAGGCAGTCTCACCTGGAGTGATGCTCCAATTCATTTTTCATTGTTTAAAGATGAAATGTGTAAGCTTTATGTGCTACACAATATTTTTTAGACTTTTAAGGAGTGTGTGCTTTTAAGGAGTACCTCTGTTTTATTTCTCCATGTACAGAAATAAAATATTCCCATTACCTTTCAACGGAAAACAGAATGTGCAACAGCAATTTTATTTCCCCTAAGGATGGTAGCCTGTCATCTCTATTAATCTTCTACACATTATCATCACCTGCATGCTTTGTTCCAGCATGATGAATTTTTACACCCAGTATAGAAAACTAGTGATATTTGAGAGAAAGCAATCCCCCTGACTGAAGGCTATGGGCAGACAGATGGAAGTGAACAGGGTTAAATTTGTGCCATACGGTGAGTCCTGTGACCTGTTTTGTTTTTCTTCTCTATTTTGGTTACCGAGGGATTTCTGAATCTCAGTAACCAAGTAGTTAGGAATCTTCCCCTGTTTCTTTTTCTTGTTGGAGGTGATTTGATATACTTAATAAAATACAAGTCATCCTGTGGACTTCAAAGGGATGCTCGTCTATTTAAAATTGTATATATTCATTAGAGTCCACATTAATGAGGCTGTTCATAGTGCAACACCCAATGCATTTAATCCAAATGAAAGCTCTGAGCATCATCAGAATAGAAAAGGATAAATAGTGTTCCCGTCCATGTCACTATTTTTATTTCTCAGTTCTTTTTTAAAAATTACTTTCAGAAGAGAAATGTTTAGATTGTTTTTGTTGCTCAGGTTATATTATTGTCACATGCTAGAGGCTTGCAGTGATGCATAGCAATGCAGTTTATTCTGCATTATAGCAGTGTGTACTGCAGCATTGAGATCCTATTATTTGTTCAAGACATTTTGTAAGATGATGACTTAACGCCATTTAAACAACGTTAATGTGGGTTCTGAAGTAAATTGTCTTCACATTTATGTTAGTACTGCCTCTAACTGAAAGCATTATTAGTTTTCAAAATTAAGAGGAGACATTAATGCTTCTTTTCCCACTAAGTTGTTTACAATTAATAGCCACATTAAGAATTCTAGTTCAGAATGTTCTGCCTTTTTTTTCTCCACCCTGGTCTTCTGTCTGTCACTATTAAAAATGTGTTTTGGTTAGGATGATTTTTGCTGAGCTTTCAAGTTATGCGTCCTACTGACTTGTTTTTCATTGCTGAAATTAAGCTCAGTACCTGTATTCCAAAGTAGTGCACAGATATTTCTTAAAAGTGTCATTCTCTATAAAAATGCATTTTTTTCTTGGCTATTTTGCACTTTACTGGTTTACTAGCAAGTTACAGAATTATTGGTCGTCTGCTCCAAGTTGAAAGAACCCTTTGTTAAAAACAGCGAAGTACGAGTGGCGAATTACATCTCCTTGTGGTGCTGCAAACTTGAAGACTTTGCATCCAAATTATTTCTTTCAAAGAAGTACAGGGGTTTTTAACCAGTTCCTGACAGTGTTGCAGAACAGTAGACTATTTATAAAGACAGAAACCTTCAAATTGCAAATGTAAGGAAAATGTTTAGCTCTGATATTAATTAAACACTTAAAATTTTCTTGTAAACATGCAGATATAAAATCACCCTCCATACCCCTCATTTGTCCTTCCACACCATTTAGTATTATGTGACCTTTGGGGTAAGAAAGCTGATGAAAACCAATGAGGAAAAACAACATTAGCAAACTCATCAGTTAATATGTTCTTGGTCACGAAACAGAGAGCTATCCTAGCTTTGGAGAGGGCAGCTCAGGAGAGAGTGTTCCCCAGGCTGATGCTCAGCTGAATCAAAACCAAAGGTGTCATGGTTTGCTGTTACTGGAACATCAAAGCAATTTTCTTCTTGAGATGGAAAATAGGGAAGGAAATTGGCTCTCAGAAGTAGTCTCTGAGACAGAATACTTCTTGAGGCTCTTCCTAGTACTGAAGCAGCTTATGGTGCGTGCTGTGTTCAGGTTGACCGAGTCCATCCTCTCTTGCTAAATGACTAGTGCAAGACCACAAAAGGAGTTCATCTCACAGCTGAGCTTAGAGTGCATGTGCTCTTAGGTCTTTGTCCTATACTCTAGGTCTGGAAAATGGTGGATTTCTGAAAAAAACAACACAAGAACCAACCCTACAAGAAGTTTTATTAGCACATTTTCCTCTGTAATAAATGAAGTGAAGTCAAGCAGGCATGAAAGTAACACATTTTTTACACGCAAAATTCATCAGAACACGTAAGGAAATGAGGAAGATAGAACACATCCATGTATAAATATAATGGAAAGTATTTTTCTACATATAAAACAAAATAATATTCTGAATAGAAGGTATTTCACCATCAACTGAGGAAACACACTATGCAGGAGCTTCCTGTAAGTACAGAATTACTTTGGCAGTTAAAACATGATTAAATAAGCAAAAATATAGTAGGAGAAATGTACTTTGTTCAAATTCAGTGTTCTAAAATTCCTGTCATATTTTCTGGTCTTTTAATGGAAATCAAAATGAAACTTAGACTCTTTTGGTTCCTGCCAATATCAACTGCTGGCAGCCTGTGCCTGTTTTCTCAGCTTTTGATTAGAGAAAGATTAACTAAAACAAGTAGAAAAATGAAATGGTATGTATATCTGTGTAATATGCAAGTCATCTATATGAAAAAAGTATTACACAAATCATAATCTATTCTTCATTCTCTTGGTTTTCTCACTATGAGTATCTTTATATGTGTAAAAATACAATTAAAATATAAAGCATATAATGTAACTCATATCCTATATAACAGCATAACATTGTGGTATCCTGATATAATACACTTGAAAAACAGGTTATTTTCCATTGTTTTGTTTCATATTGGAAATAGAGAAGTGTATCCAACATAGATCTAATCATAAACTTGTCACTGACTCCATTCTGCAACAAAAGCAAGCAATCTAGTTTTAGTTAGCCCTCATACTATAAATCCTTATTCTTGCAAGGGAGTTTTGTTGATCTAAACAGTTATGAAGGACAGTGACCTCGAATAAGTTTGCAGGTTACAGAAATGAGCTCATGGTTTCTTAACTGGTGTTTATTTTATACGTACTGGTGTGCTACATAAAATAGGAGTATTATAATTCATCTTGATAATATAATAATTCCTATGATCTAATCAAAAGAGTCATTCTTTAATATCAGAAAGCTGCCTAACTAGGAACATAGAAAACTGTGATGGACATTTGAAAAAGTCAGTAGCAAAATAATTGCTGTAAAATCACCATTCAGCAAAGCACTAATCGTCATGTGCACAATCTGTTGAAATGCGTGTTATGTCCGCTTTATGTTCAAGTGCAAAGGCTTTACAGATTCAGTGGGAGTTGGATGTGAGAACAAGCGGTACGGTGCATGCACAGTGGTTTGGTCATTGGGGATGTGCTTTACGTCACAGCGCACCTCTGGTCACTGGTAAGGGGAAAGAGAGTGAACCGCTGTGCTCTGGCACAGGATGGGGTGTGCTGCTCAGAAAAATGCTGGCCGTGAGCTAAGCAATGTCAGCCACCGGTGGTGAAGTCAATTTTATTCTGGATGAGCCATGAAGTTCATCTGCATAGGCTCTAAAAGAGCGGACATCACATTTGGCATCACTGGGAAGCTCGGTCAGTAAACCTCACAGGCAGGATGGATTCGGTTACGAGAGGTGGAAAACAGGGTGACCAAGGGAACCCAGGCACTTGGTGGCCCCATAATGACCATGGTGCAAGTTAATTACACAGACATATCTGTGTGTGCATGTTCAGTAAGCTTTGGTGAAGTACTTAGAACAGAATTTTCTCTAATATTATCATTAAATTTAGAAATTATCTTCATCAGTCATAAGACCCTACTAGACTTCCTTGTTCTCCATTTTGCTCTATTGTGTGTCTTTATAATATTGCTGCAATACCATCCATTTTGCTCCTTTCTTTAAGCTGATGGGAAATTGCACAGTAGAAAGAACTGTAGCAATATATATATTTATCGTATTTGGACAAAATACAGATTGAGGAGGAAATAAAAATACAAACATTTTGGAAAAATGCAAAACAAATCAGTATGACTGACCTTTATTTTCTCCTAACAAAAGCATTTCCTATTTAAGCAGTAATAATAATGAAGTTGTGTACCAGCGCTCTGGCAATGCACTGCTTCTACAAAAAAAAAAGCACACAGCAGCTATCTCATATGTTAGCCTGAAGCTCCAAATACTCCCTGACTGACTGTCCTGATAGGCAACAGAAATTGTAAATGTTCCAGGAAATCAGTGAAGCTTCAGCATATGTTTAGTGCTGAAGTGCTAACCTAAGGAACAACTCTGTGGCAGAAGATCGCACTCCCCTGCTCTAGAAGGGGGCTTGCTGCTCCTACTCTGTCTGTAATTATATTACATAGCCATTTTAATGACCTGATTAAACTCACTGTAAGAGTTTTGCTCCCGTTACTAGTATCTGAAGGCTGTCTCCAGACAAAAATAGTCTCTATTAGTTAGAAATGTTGTCTTTCAATTTTATTTTTTTTATTATTATTTTTAATTTCTTTTTTCTTTTTCTTAGAGGGAACGTATGTCCCTTCTGAGTCTTGGCTTTGGCTAAGCAAAAAGCCCAAGCTATTTTAATTTCCTCTCCTAAATAGAGTCCTAGTAGTTCTGAACAGCCAAGTCGTTTGTGTTTGTGCCTTTTCCAGCTTGAATCCTAAGCTCATACATGCTGCATTGGCTGCAGTAGCTATTTTCAAGGAATTATTTTTGTTCAATATGCCTCACTTTGCAACAAACACAATTCACTGTAGAGAGTCCAATGACCAACTCATTTCATTTATTGTTTGGTGTAGAAACATAAAGCCAGATTATATCAACACTTGCACACAGAACATTTTCCAAGGATATAAGGAAAATTACAAGAGAATCTAAATTAAAATATTTGTTTTTCAATACAATATAATTTGCATAGAGCACGGTAATAGATATTTTGAAATTCAGAGTAAAATAGAAAGTGTTAGATTTAATAATGTGTAATGTTGGTGGGAGTTCCAGTACTTCTAAGCTATACATTTATTGATTCAATATATCTAGTAAAATCTTATGTCTCTTTTCCAGACTTGAGTATTGAAGTTTATCTTTTCTGAGGCCACTTGCATTTTTGCTGTTGCATTGGGTTCATTGTGTAGAAATGCTTTCAGAGATGCAATGCCTGTGAAAAGGAAAAGAGGGATTTGGGTGAGAAAATAAGGTACTCATCTTATCTATGTAAGCCTAGCAAAGCATTACGAGTCCTTTTAGTGCTCTGATAGTGTATGCAGATGCTTTCAGGGACTGGCCAGGGGAGCATTAATACATTAATCACTGTGATCCCAAGCCCTACAGCTGCTCTGTCAGTGAATAATGCAGAGGATGTAGCACATTTTGCTTCTGGCCTTTGTGATTTCTCTCTGTTTCCTCTGTATTTAGGTCTTTTTGTTTACAAATCTTTTTTTCATTTAATTAAACCTTAGTACAAGTGACATATTCAAAATGAAAGCGATTCAAGCTGTGGTAGAGCCTGAAGTGTAACTCTTCTATCGTTCACTATCTTCAATGTTTTTATTAATTCATGTCCAATTCACAGCCACAGAGTAGCCATTACCATTTGCCTGGATAATTCTAATGGAACCTCTTTCCTGTGGCTCCTTAATCTCACTCATATCCCAGATGGGCTAAATCAGTACTGACAGTCTAAGTCCATTTTCAGAGTGCATGCTTTAAGGAACATATCACCGTTTATTTTTTGAAAAGTAGTCATGCAGTCACAGCAGGAGGATTAGGTGCCCTTAATTCAGGATCTTGAGTTTTACATATAACTAATGGAAAAGGCAGGACAGGCCTCCAAAGCAAAATGCAGAAGAAGTTCTTTACCATGAGGGTGGTGGAGCACTGGAACAGGTTGCCCCGGGAGGTGATGGAGGCCCCATCTCTGGAAACATTGAAGGTCAGGCTTAACAAGGCTCTGAGCAACCTGATCTAGTTGAGGATATCCCTGCTCTCTGCAGGGAGGTTGGACTAGGTGACCTCGACCTCTATAGGTCCCTTACAACCCAAACCATTCTATGATTCTATGCTTCTATGATAAGATAACCTAATCTGTTCCATACTTCTATATTCTCAGTAAAGGAGTGGATGGGTTGTGATACTGTGCCTAAAACCAGGCATAAGGTGACAGTGGACACACTGAAATGGCTGAAGTCATTTCAGATGTGAGGTTTCATAGCTGGTACATCTATCCAGTTGAGATTCAGATGCTGCACTGGTTTTGGAGGAACTAGTACCCCCCTGAATGAAAAGAATAGTGGCTTTGGGAAGTATGGATATGATTGAACTTTGGCAGACAAAATTGGAGTTGTGCGTTTTCAGAAGAGGCATGAGCTGGAAGAAGGACATGCTTGAAAAACTTCACAAAGTAAAGGGGAAAATATTTTTTTCTACTTATTTTGAGTCACTGAAAGAAGGGATGTTCTAATCGTGCCATGAGAGAAACAAAATAAGAGAGAGCAAAACTGGTTGTAGTTGTTCAGTATTAGCACGGTGGCTCTGCTGTGCTTATTGCAGCTATGTTGCTCCTGGCTTTCAGATGGTGTACATGTGTTCATCTCGGACTGTGGGCAGGACACATTTAAGCATGTTTTCCATACTCAAGTAGAAAAGGTGACTCTTGGAAGGAAGAGGTATGCCTTCTGGTTACTCGGAAAAAGTTTCTGTTTATTCCTAGTTATTTCAGGTGCTTTCATAAGCCAACTGATGCAACCAAAACTGCTCTTTCAGACCTTGGGCATTTAGCATCGCTCATCATGTCCTTGCCTTTCATTTTCAAGTAATGGCAACATTAATGACACGGGAGCTTAAAACGTGATTTTTCAGATGAAAAGCAAAGGCAAATGTATGAATATAGCTGTCAAACATAGTTACAGATTTATGAAGATCTATGGCATCATATTCAGTGGAATTATGCTAGACTACAAAGGGCAGGAAAGGCTTATTCAAATAGAAAATCATACTTAAAAGCCTTTTAAACTTTTTAAAGTCATGATTTTGAACTGAAATTGTAACTCTTTAGCAATATTCCATGGCACTATTTCTTAAACTCGTCTTTTAATGTCTGGCCTTGCATCAACAGCAATAAGAACTCTTCTGGTACCTCTAGACTTTGTTACAGGTGCCCCTTGATTAGCTAATACTGGGCCTCACTCTCTGCTTCTTGTAGAGGAAGAAATAAGTAGCATTTCTCCTGTTTCCTCACAATCTGTGCTGCATCCCCTTTAGCTGGATGTAGTAGGAAATGGCAAACAGTTTTCATGTTCAGAAATCCGTGCTTTTCTTTGAAGATCCTACTTCCAAATAAGTCCTTTTTCTTGACTTCCTCCTGTGAAGATTTTCAAGTGACTAGTTTGTCTCTTGCCTCTATCTCTCTTGCTGGGAGGCGAACAGACGTCTAGCTGCAGCCACATGGGTACCAGGTCCTGCATTCTTCACTAGTTTACAGGAAAAATCCACACTGGGTTGTTTCATTTTCCATTCAAGAGTCTTGTATGTCTGCTGGTTTTAACCTTTCATTAGTCAACGTGGTAATTACATTTTCACTCATATAGCCCAAATGAATATTGTTGAGCATGCCCACCAGGTCTCATAGCCATTGGTGAAAGACAGGAGCACTGGCAAGTGTTAAGCTGTATCCAGCTCTTGTAGCTCTTCTTTCAAGTTTTGTTGGCAGTACTACTGATGGCATGTGTATGTTTGCCAGTGTTTTGGTCTCCAGCTAGGTCTCCAAGGCTGCCACAGACAGAAGCTCTGCCATGCTGCTTCTGTGGACACCAAGCTGCCTGCACTGTAACAGCCAACTGTCAGCAAAACAGCCTTGCACAACCTGATGGCTGTGCCTCATCATTGTGTTAGGGTTTTCAGTTTGTCAGAAACTGCAACAAAACAATGTTAATTTTTACATCAAGTGACAGTGAAGTAGCTGCGGTTATCTTCTCAAAAGACAAAAAAAAAAAAAGGAAAAAAAGGGAAAAAGTCGGGTGCTGTCCTTTAAAACCACCATTATCCATTATGCAGAGCACAGTCACATCCCTAACAGCAGAAAATCAGCAATGAGGATCTTACAGGCCCTCAGGTACCCTATCCAAACCAAAGTAAACAATGTCCCAAAAAGGAGAAAGGTATCATTTTCTGCCTTCATTACTGAATACTGTTTTATGTACTCTTTCCTTCTAGCCCTCTCTCTCTTTTTCTCCTGAAAATGAAAACTGAATTTCTGTGAGCAGAGAACAGAAGGATTCTGTTTCCGAGTCACTTGTTTCTTCATGAACACACTTGAGAAGCAGCTAAAGGTTCCCCAAAGTTTGCAAATATGTTTGACCCATCTGAGTAAAAGGAAATGAATGGAAATAAGAGAAATAAAATACAAAGCAGTCTCCTGAAAATAAGCAAGAAAACCCTCACACTATTTAGATGAGCATTGTAATGAATTATCGTGGAAACACTGAAGAGACCGCTGTGTGTAAACCATTTGTCAACCATAATGTTGACAAAAAGCTGTTGCAGACTTAGAGGATGCAGGTTTTCAAATCTAAAACCAGAATATTTTGATTTTCCAGTGCAGAAGACCAAGTCTGAATTAAAACACTTGCATGCTGTGCTTAGATTCAAAGAGTGATAGAAACAGTGGGTGGGTGGCTCAAAAGATAGAGCATGGATAGATTGGAAAACTAGTCCACAGTCACGGGCCTCATGTGCTGGCAAATGTGATTTGTTTCATCTTGGACATTGTTTCTGCAGTGACCCTCTGTGCTCTGGCCTGGAAGTAGAAGATGCTCAAAACCATGCTTTTAGCTTTTTTAAGGGTGTTTGTGTTTTACAGTAGTCTATTTTGTGTATTGGGGGAGGGACACATACGATGATAGGCATTATGAAACAAAGGAAATTCGTTCAAATTTAAGATGAATGCACTCACTTTGTAGCCATATATCTGCTTAAGTTTTCTATGTTCATAAATCAAAATGAAGCCTAGAACTTCATGTACTCCAAAGGGTTCCTTTGGCTCTGCAGATTCTCAGGAAGCCCTAGCTGCTGAACTTGTGTTGGACTGGCTGTCTGGCAGGCAGTCTGTCCGCTTCTTCCCTTCACCCTGCTGGGAGTACTTCCAACTCAGCCTCATTTTATTTTAATTTAATTTTTAATTTTTTTCCACCCAGAAACATGTTATGCAACAGCATGCAATATATTGTGTACTGACAGCAATAGCATAATCTAGCTCTGTGTTCGTGTCATAAAATATATATTCTCTAGTCACTATTTCTTAACCTCTTAAATATTTCTGTGCTGTTGTTACTAATATGGCTTCATAAGGTAGGCAAGATGAAAGGACTCTGGACCTTCTCGAAGTTATATTTCAATCACATGTGCTGACTTAGGCAAAAGGACTGAACTTTGCTGGTAAACCCACTACATTCCCGCATTCCTTTCGATACCTGCATAATCATAAAAAAAGACCCAGCTTTTTATTTTCTGTGCAAAGGAAATTTGAGGGACATCATTTTATTAAAATCTTTTTCCTACTCGTTGCCCAGGGTCCTGTACCATCCTATGTGATGAAAGGGGCTAGCAACACTTAGTCAAATATGTTATTACTTGTAGGAATGGAACAAGAGCAATTCCTAAGCACAAAACCATGAGTTTGGGGGCTTCAATTCAGCTGACAGTCTGCAGCAGTCATTTAGATAGTCGGGGATCATTGTTGCATTATATTCAGTTGGTTGGTTACATTTATTTTCCATATTACCCACCCGAATGTGGCATTTAATTTCTCTTCCTGCGCAGCAGGCTACTGCAGTTGCTGATCTGCATTTCCACAGACACAGAAGAGTCAGATCTGCTGTCCCTACAGTGATCGTGACGGTTCGTCTCATTTGTCACCCTCCATGTGTCTAAGAAAGCGGTGACAGAAAGATTGAAAATTGAAAACCAGCATGAAAGGAGGTTAGAGGAGTTGTGGGCAGTGAACTCTCAGGGACCCTGTGGCCCATGAGGAGATGCTCCATTGCCCCTTATGCCTTTCTCACAGGGTGCTTGCCAACCTTGCTGCCTGGGTGGCGCTGGCAGCGGGGTGCGCAGCAGTGGCAAAGGCAGGCTCTGGTGAACGTGATCTGTCGAAACAGCAGCAGCAATAATTGGTTGACGAGAGAAGATTTTTACTGCTGAACATTTCTAGCATAGAAACACCCTCTGGCAGAACGGAAAATGGGCTGCTGGGAAATGGTATGCTGATAGCAACACCTAATTTGAAAAGAAAAGAAGAAACAAAATACTCTTTCCCTACAAGGGAAGGAAGGAATGAAGGAAGGAGGGAAGACGAAGGGGAAGGGATCTTTCCTTGATGTTAATCGTGTTACACGTAAGTCTCCAGTTTGCTCTCTGTGAGGGTATGGAGGAAGGGTATGCCTAGGAAACACATGTGCAGTCTGGTGCTGGAGGAGGCCTTACAGCCTCAGGGGCAGGTGGCAAGGGCCAAGGGGGAGGGACTGTGTAAGAGCTGGAGACTGGTGAGCTGAGGAGAACAGCAGTCCTCAATCATGGCCAGGTACACTGTTAATGGAAAGGACATCATGCTCTGGTTAGCAGAGAGACATCTCAAGTGCCTTTTCCAGACTCCTCTGTGCATCTTGGGTGCTTCAAGTAATATAACATGATGGCCACTGTGCCATTGTTCAAACTGCAGATGGGCAGAACCTGTCCTTATGTGACAGATTTACTGGTGGAGAAAGTATGCGACTGGTAAACCACAGCTGAGAGAGGTTTAATTAATCAGCTGTTGTTGTGCAGCACAGGTCCCAGGAGAAAGGTCAAAGCCTGAATACCACGTGACTTTTCTGCTGGGAAGCTCCATCATTGTCAAACTCCTCAGTAACTTACATAAAACAAAAATAAAACATATAGATTTTCTCATAATTAGATATATCATCCCTCTTAAATCATACCATGATCTGCTGCCCAGTGTTGCTTTTTCAACCACTGACTGTTTTCAAGTGAAATAAAAATTACACCATGCAGCAGAAAAAATACATTTGAAGCTGGTAATAGTAACATCTCAACCAGTGCTTGCCTAATTGTGTAAGTTTCCACCTCCTTGTTTTCTCTGTGTGGCACCAGCAGTGTACCATCTAGGTCACTGGTAAAATGGTGCAATTTTCATCCAGCTTGCCCAGTAAAACCAGTTAATGCTTAAATATGTGTTTGAAGGAGAAAATTGATACATAAAATGCTTCTGGTTCATGCTGGTACTCTTAGCTTTTTCCAGAATAGTCAAAATGATGTCTATAATTCTTCAACCACTTTCAAAAGTGATGCCAGCAGTCTTTAAATTTGTCTGGCGTGGTTCCCGTACTTTTTGTTTTTCCTTCATGCTAAGAACTTCTATAAAAGAACCCAACTAATGCTCAGCCTGTCTTTTACATTTTTAGAGTTGCCAGTTTATTTTGATTTCTTCTTTATTAGCATGGTTTGAGCAGATTAAAAAAAAAATCTTTAGGTCATTAAACTGATTTATTCACCTAAACTCCCAAATAATTTTGAGCATCAACCTCAACCTGAGATGAGTCACCCTGTGAAAGTGCCTGTTTCTTTCCACTGAGAGCTCCACATGCCTAATTTAGGCTTAAACATCTAGCTTCTGGACACCTAAGTCAAAGTAAATGAATCCTACTCAAACAATTGTTCAGCTGCTCTGTTACTATTTTTTCAAACTGGGAATTTTGTCTCAGATCCAGCACATCAGCAAAGACTTCGAGTTGAACACAGCCTGGGGAGTGTGATTACATTCTCGAAGAACTTGAGTCATTTGTTCTTTGCACACTTTGAATTAACCCCCCCTAAAATATTCAGATGGAAAATGTGGCGCAACAAGCTAAGTCTGTTAGGATCCGAAGCTCTGTGATGTTTCTGTGGTGCACTTATTCCTGATTCAGGGTTTTTTATTTTATTTTACCCTTTTCAATTTAGGAGGGAAGGGAAGGAAGGAAATGTGTGTTTTTCAGCATTTAATATCAGAGCATTTGAGGATGCTCATACAACAATAAAAATGACCTCATCTTTTTGTCTCAAAGCTATGGAGAAATTCTGCTATAAACACGGCTGCTGTTCAATTTTATTTTATGTTCATTTGTACTGGTATTGAAATGAGTGACAAGGGATACCACAGGTGCTAAAGCACTAAAGAACTGGAAAACAAATACAATGCTTCATTTTCAGCCGGAGGCAGATTACAGTGTATCCTGGTGAAAAGCTTTTAATAGAAGGAAATTTTGTGATAAACTGATGGTGACATTAAGCAGAATTGACTATAATTGATTAATATCATCTGCATATTTTGTGATTATCTGAGATGTGGCTACCCTGTAATGAAAGTTTTGTGACACTCAAAGCCTATGCACAAGGTTATGTCTTCTTGCATAAATCTGAGAGCATAAAGGGGCTTGGAGAAGTGCTCTAAATTGCCAAGGATGATCTGGATGATAAAACTTAAGTGCAGAATGAATATTAATTTTTAGTGCAGTAAAATTAGCTGACTCTTCGAAGATTGCTGGTACTTAACCTTTTCCGGAATACAATGATTTCCATTAAACTGAATTCTAAAATTATTTTACTCTTGCAATTTTATGTTTATTTGGTGTGTCCATGATAGTCTGTTCTGATGTGGATGCTATAAGAGCACTCATGGAAGACGGGAAGTTCTGGAGAGAGGAGCAGGAGCAGCATCCTGTGAGCTTTTAAAGAAAAGCCCTGTCTGCACTTAGTGACTGACATCTTGGCCAGGCCAGTTTATTACCAGTGGCCTCTTCAGCCAGGAGTAAGCTCCTCTGAGATGAACACATACCCGATGTTTCCTTTGGGACAGTACAAAGAACAACATGAAATTCTGAATGTTAGTCTTCTCAGAGGAAGGTCCTTGCCATTCTCTATCTACTTTCTCTATGATGCTAGGATTTTTGTGTACCTTGCCAAAGGAGTCAGTCTGCCTTCCGGTAAGGACATGTCTTTGATCATCTTAAATAAATAATGTATTCTAAAAATTTGCAGTGAGGAACACTGGAATTCCTGTTAGAGTCACAGACTAAGTTACCCCGACTAAAAGATATCATCATCCCCACAGCCAAATCATCTTAAGGTAAACTTGTCAGAACTCATTTTTACATCCTTTACTTTATGAGCAGTAGCTTAAGTCACTCTCTCTTGGTTCAGAGTTCAGGTGAGGTCTAGACTGCACAGCCAGGCAGCTGGATGTTACTTGAATAGTCCACGGTCTGAATACCCAATACATTTCATGAAAATGGAATCTTCTAGTAAATTGCTGTTAGAATTGCTATAATCACTACTCATTAAAAAATGCAGGGCTTTTAGTCAGACTCATTTACAGCTTATATTGGACTAATATCTTTACAGTTTTCCATTATGAAAAGATTAGAAAATGTGTTCTTCCATCTTTGCAGAGCAAATCACCATCATATCTGAGATGACCGAGAATCTATTTGCAAGCAATTTTATTTCCGTTCAGTAAATCTGGCAGACATAAAATCATGATATATGTAATATTGCTATAACATACTCATCCGTTAACAAATTCTGACACTTTTGTAAGAAGTCAATCCAGAACTTACACTTTCTGTAAGATTTATTCATCTAAATGATTATAATGTAAGTAGTTAGATTTTCAGGATAGTAGAGGAAAAAGTAATTTTGCTGTTGAAAAATGTGTTTGTTTTCTTTGTCATTATGCAAAACTCAATCCTACAAGGAAAGGAAAGGCACGTGAAACATAAAAAATCATGTATGACTGTCACATGTGAAAAGAAATGTCTCATTTGTGAGATATTAGAATTATAGCTCAGAAAAAGGATATGTTTGCAAAAAAGAACTTGACATACTGGTTGATCTTTCACGTATTTGATTTATCCATTATTTGAAATACTTTTTCAGAAGATAGTGCAATTTTGAAGTCATTTCAGACACACAAACATTTTAGTCTATGTAAATGCCATTAGAGGTACAGTGTTTGTCATTTATTTAAGAACTTCCTTTTCTTCCTACATTCCCCAGAGTTCAGTTTGTCTCTACCAACGTGGTTTTCCTCCACTGATAATGATTTCCACATCACTGAATGAGAATCCACAGGATATAGGAAATAGTGGTCTCTTTCTGTGCTCGGTGACAAGGTGCTCAAATCCATTTGCTGCTTTTGTTTGCAATATTGTGGTTAATCAAGGAATAGCCTTTAGGAAATAATTATTGGCCATCAACCCACTTGAAGGAACATGAACTTTGTAATACAGCTTATCAGCCAGGTCTTTAAACTGCTGAAAGCTGAACCATCCCTGTTCCTGTGTCTTGGCCAATACAGCCGTCAGGGAGAAGTCCCT
>WEIS01103969.1:0-13364 GCA_013389965.1 Todus mexicanus | reverse complement strand
TTTTGGTTTAGGGTTTTTTTGGAAAGGTTTTTTTTGTGGGAAGGTGTCAATTTCAATGGATTGCCTGTTTTTGAAATGTTATAGGAAAATCTAGATGTGTCTTAAGAGAGTATTGTAACACTTTCTTCAAAACTTTCAAATACCTCTCATTCAAAAAGCTTAAATGAAAAAAAAACAGTATGAAAAACAAAAATACTTTTTCAAAGATGTATATTTGATTTATCCAATCTTATCTACGTGGAAAGAAAGCGGGCATATAACATTTTATGAATGCTTTCATAATTGCTACTCTAATACTTTAGACCTTGCAAATGGGAACTATTTATAAAAGGGAGGGTTATATATATTTTAAAGATCAATGCTAAAATATATGTTAATGTCTGGGAAGACACAGTTCAGAGTGAAAGGGTTGAAAAGTGTAAATCAATGGCGTTTGCAAAGAACTATGAAGCCACAGCAAGAAATGAAGATGGAACATGTCGCAGTTCATCTGTCAAAAGTAGGGCACCCTCCTAGGGGCAATGTAGAAAAATAATTTTTTCTAGAACAAGATCCTTATTTAAATGGGTTGAAGGCCTCTTTGGATACAGCTCTTTCTGCCTATGCTGATGATAGGGAGAGCCAGGAGGACTAGCTCAGAAGACCTTCTTTTGAACAGCTACGATTAAATGAGGTTCTTCCCAGCCCAAGTGTGCACTGCCACAGAGTTTCAGTCTTTGTTACATATTATAGATGCAGCTGTAACAATAATTATAGTAACCGATATTATGCTGAGGAAAAAAAATACTGCTTAGTGATTAATTAGTTGCTTGTGCTCACAGTCAGAATGTCAACCTCAGATGTACTCTTCTGACATGGGTTGGGGAAGAGATGAGATAAAAGGTAGAAACTGTAGGAAAGGAGAGAAATCCATTATGCAAAATTGCAAGCTGCATGGAGGAAGAAAACAAAATTAATTGGTTCTTATGCCTTTGCTCTGCATCCAGGAGTGTCTTTAGCCTATATCCCTCAGGGAAAACATTTGTTTCTTTTAACAGCTACTGGTGACACGGTAATGTCCAATTGTGCATGTCCTTGAGTGCACCCGAGCCACGTTGGAGCTGTTTCCCAAGGGTGTAGGAGAGCAGTCTTCTTTCCCTGCGCTGACTGCACTGGTCATGGCTGGTGTGGAGCTGCCCTGCTCATCCTCCAGAAAAACTTTTAATGTAAAGTGAACAGAGAAATTCAGCAAAGAACTCTGGCTTGGTGTAGCACAAGCTGGAAAGGGCAGAGCAGTACTGCTCTGCTCACACTGACACACCCATCACGTTAGCTCCTCTCCATCACTCCCTATTAGCATGCACCTTATCGAAGGTTCTAGGAAAGTCACTTTACAATAACATTACCACATATGAATACTAAAATGAAATGAGAGAAGCCTCACAAAGAAAACTGCTAATCTGATTGCAAAGGCCTGATTTGACAAAGCCCCAAATGGCAAGGAAGGGATAGGAAGCAGTTTCCACACATCTTCTCCATTTCCATCCTCCTCTCCCTCTCCTACTTTGCATTTTGTGCAGAAAGGATGAAAAATAATAGATGTGGATTCAGTTTCATACGAGCTGCTGCTTTTCCTTTTATACTGGACACTGAAGTTGTGACTGTGACAGATAAGCAATAATTATACTGAAAATAGAGAAATCCACCCTTGGTCATTCATTTGCCAGGAGAAGACCTGAAACTCTAGTTTAAATTAATTCCAGTTGCCTATCTACTGTTGCATTACATTTTGCCTGCTGTTCAAAATTACCTTCTCCAAGAAGCTTGTTTTCCATTTGGTTATGGGCCCAATCATGAAACAGTAATTCCTCAAGGGGTCCAGACAGTGCTGATTTATCTTCTAATGAGATAAAGTACCTCTCATCTCTAGGTCACTGCCTTGAAATCATCTCCAGCTCCTCAGTGGCTAAAAGTGATCATAATCTGTTGAAGATAAAATATGTTAATGGTGGTGGCTACTGCTGCCCCAAAGCAAAGCACTTAAAGGAAGAACCCAAATGAAAATGTAGAACTTAGGTAGGGAGAGTATGGGCTTTGTCTTTAGTTTCCACCTGTTTTCATCAGGTCATCAGTTCATCTGAAACAAATTCAAAACTAACTTTCAGCTCAGAGCAAATATGAACCCAGTAAAAATTTGGGAATACATCTCACTGATATGTTTGTCAGGAAACTATATTAGGGTGAAACTGGTTTTTGTGGTTTGGTGGTTTTGTTGGGTTTTGTTTGGTTGGTTTTTTTGCAGTATCATACCTATAGTGACATAAGCATCAGAAAACCAATTTAAAACAAGAAATGAAAAAATCAGTAAAAATGAAAATTTCATTTCACACAATTCCACCATTTGTTTATTGTTTTTTATATATCTCTCTATACGGTGTTATGACAAATCCATGGAAGCCATGAGCCATATAACATGCAATTTTGAAAACAGATTTTTTTCAGGATTTCTCATTTCATAAGAAGTTGTAGAAAAAAACTTTTTGTTCCAAATCTAAACAAAACATTTTCCCCTAGTTTTCCATGAATTGAAAAACTGTATTTCAATGTCTCTAATATTTGTTTTTCTTCTTCATATACACAGATATATGTATAACTGAAGGTATTTTTCAGTCTCATTGAAAAAGTCGAAGACCAGGATGTTGACACGCTGGACATTATACAAAATCAAGCACAGAACCTAAAGTATAAATAACTACTGTCTCTTTAGTACAAATATTTATTTCAAGATTTATATTGGAATTTGTATTCAGAGTAATTATGCAGTGAGTTTGGTTTGAGCAGACTGAAAAAAAAAAATCATAAATCTCCTGTTCTAAACCTCAGGAAAACACTGATAAACAGTACTTTTTCCCCATTTAGAGCATGGATGTTTGCTGTCCCATTTTTATTCTGTTCCTCAGCTCAGAAGAGGTGGCTCAGCACCAACACACAACCTGTCTTTCATGTCTGCTGCAAACATGCTTCTCTAGACACATGGGAGCAACAAACCCATGTAAGGGTTTATGCCAGCTAAGCAAGGGCAAAAAGGGCCCTTGTAAGGCAAGAAGGGAGCTCTCCTTGCTCTGTGCAGCCTGGGTGCCAAATTCCCTACACCTTTCTGTTTCAGGAGCTCAGCTCAGAGTATTGATCAGCATCATACAGCTATCCACCCACGTGGTTGTTAATGGATAATAAGGAGCTCAAGCACCTACAAGCAGCATTTTTCTTAGTAAGCACCAACATGGAAACAATTAAATAATAAGGGTTCTAAGAAGTGCCATCAATTGCAGAAGTTATTACACTCTCAGGATGTTTCCCTAAAAACTCCTACACAACGCTATTAGATGTCAGATGCTGCTGTGTCTTAATCAGGAATTTTGAGGAGGGTCAGTGTCCCTCACAGGCACTGTTTTGCACAGCAGCAGTCCTGCACAGAGCCATCAGCTCCCCAGGTCTCTCCTTGTCTAGCAACCTGGATTGACCATGGTGTGGTCTTCTAGAGTGCAAGAGAAAACTACAACAGCCTGAAGGGAGCATGGAGAAAAAAAAAAACACAGGAAAAAAAATCTACAGCTGGCTTCCAGTAAGGAGCAAACTCTGCTGGCTAAAAAGCCCTCAAATGTTTTGTGTCTTCCAAGGCAGGTATGAAGAAATGTACAGTATCCCATTTTCACTGCATCACTTAACAGCTTACTGTCAGTGTATGTGAAAAAGGCAAGCGTACTGAAATAAAGAGCAGATTCACCTGATTTTAAGGCCAGTACAAAAGAGCTAGATACATATAACCTTTGTGTTCAGGATAAAGCAAGACAAGATTGTTTATCTTAACAATAAACAAGTTATTTTAAGCTGTCCCAGCAATGTTTTGTAGCATATAGCAACCTCCATTCTGGCTTTATCACATTTCTCATACTGAGACTGTAATGGGTAAAGTAGAAAGGAACGGTGATGGACTTCAGGTCAGTAGTCCACAGCCAGTGGAAAAAGTGAGCAAGCGTCTTTAGCAGAAGGAGTCAGCAATGCCAAACAGGTCTCATTTCCCCTGAGCCCATACTTCTGACATAAGAAACAAATACTCCAGAAGTTTCAGTGAGAATTATAATACAGAAAGACAACAAAACATACCCAACATACCCATAATTTTTCCACAAAGACAGAGAAGCAGCTGTAAAAAATGTCAGAAAAAAAAAATCTTTAAAGGAGCTGAGCAAGGACATTGAGTATGTAATTATTGGGTGAAGGCTCCCTGTGCAGTAATAGGATCACAGGTAGAGGACTAAGTAGAAAACTGGTAAAACATCAAATATTCCTCTGCCTGTCTGGCCTGAGGCAATACGTGTTCTTGGAGCAAAGAAAATCTACCAGCTGAGCTCTGCTGCCCAAACTGCCAAAAGGGCAGCACAACCCACTTTTGACAGTGCTCCCCTATGGCCACAGCACTTGGGCAGAGCATGCCAGCCTGGGCTCCTGTGCCCCTAGAATGATGCAGGATGGTGTTTCCCAGCTACACTCCATGTTGGTAGCGAGACTGGGCTGTCAGCTGTGTCTCCTCATATCTGCTGACTGAACTTTTCCTGCTTTTCAAAAACTACTTAAATTTGTCTAGAGCAAAAGAATAACTCCTTATCCACTGGATGCCTGGTATTAGGATACTCAGCTGGGACACTAGATACCTGTGGATCTTGCGATATTAGATGGGCCAACTACTGGCACTAACTTTTCCCCTTTTTTGTCAATGCTCCAACCATGAGGTTAAGTGGTCACTCTCTTTAGCCTGATAAGCATAATAGTTGTAGCTGTATCAGTTGCTCTTATAGATTGAAATGGAAGATGGATGGTTGAATCATCGTGGACATGACAGACAGGGGTGAGAACCAAGGTTTTATAGAGCTAAGCAAGAATTCCTGGACCCCTGAAGTATTGCTTCTGGTCTGAGAAACAGGCAGCAAGCTGGGGCAAAGTTGCGTCTAGGAATACAAAGTAGAAGGAAGTGTTCCATTTTTTTTTAAGCCTTCTTTTTTTCCTCACTGCCTCCTGTTAACCAAAAAGAAAAGTAGCTCCTTCCCAGCAAGCCAGCTTTCAGGCCTTCCTCTCAAAGACACACAGCTCGTTACAAAGGGAGCTTTTCAGGGCCCTGTCATTTAAGAGAAGCATACCAAAGGGTCTGGCATTGCCATGCCCAGCTCCTTATGTGGCTCTGAGTTTACTAATGAAGTAGATGGACATTTTGAAAGTCTGCATCTGAACACATCCCAGAAGGTCCATTCCTATCCATGACATATAGTGTGAGCGATTCATTTCAAACAGAATAACTACAGCAGTAGGCTATAAAGACGTTACACTTTCTTTCTCTGAGAAACTTTCTTTCTCTAAGAAGGCAATATATTCCTCATGGTGCGTTCATCACTACAATGTGTCTGCAGTTGAGGATGGTTGATGCCTGCTGTTTAATCAGAAGGAAATGCATTGCAACGATAAATCATTCCTGTGGAGGAGTTTCACAGGTGCCTCTCCCAGCTGGGGACCACAGGCTGTCACCAAGGATGCTCCACCATCTGTCCAATGCTTCAGGCTCTTCAAATCAGGATCCAAAGAGGTTTCATCTCTCCAGCCCTAGAAGACGCATATTTCATATGCACCTCTGTAACTTGTTTAGCCAGTAAAACACAAACACAAAGTAGGCTAGTAAGAATTATACACAGAAACAGGCCTGGCAGCTTAGATGACAAATCAACAGTTTTTATTGCTCGGTGCTATTTTTTAATTAAAATTAAGCTCTTGCTCTCACCCAACTCTCTCTAGCCCTGCCACCCTTCCTCTTTCCTCTCCTCCCATTGCTCAGCTTTTACCCTGTGAAAAGACCTAGTAGCATCCTTTCAACTCGTGGTCAGGTGCATATGCTTCTGATGTCAACGAGATGCCCACTGTGCAAGAGGACGCATATGAACATCAACTTGATTACTTGTAGGCAGCAATCTTACTAAAGCACTATGTTTCAATGGTTACAAGACCTTTGCTCATCTTTAGGACTATCTGAAATGGGATGTCAAAACAAATGGTGGTGGACTCTGAATGCTTTTTCTCTTTTGAAGTCACATCATGAAAATTTTTCAAAATACTGAGATTAGGTGATTACTACAGTCTTCTAGCTGGGACAATTTTTAGATGGAACTATTTATTTTAGAAATAAAACAACAGTACTGAATCATCTTTAAAACTTAAGCCATTTGCAAGCTTCTCATTTTACAATAAATGAGGGAATTTTCAAAAGAAATGTATTTGTAACAATGCATTAGATTCACCACATGGTAAGAAAGCATGAAAGATTACATTCCAGATTGTCATATCCATTTTTTTTTAGGTACACCACCTCTCCATATTCCTAGGGTTTTCTCATTTATGGCATGCTTAGAAAATGAAGAGGAGGACGTTTTGAAAACAAATCATCATATACTTAAGGTTAAAATCTCTGGAGGAAATAGTGTGGGTACATCTCTGTGTACCCTTTGGAGCTGTCCTATAAAATCTCAGTGAAAAGAAGGTGAAATAGGGCAGAATAATCTATTTCCTGTGCAGAAATCATCACTGATACTGTTAACATTCATCATTACAGTGCTTTTGTAACTACCTATAACTCTCTTCAGCAGTGACGTGGTCTGATACTACTTTGCTTCCATTAGCCATTTACCTGCGGTCATTACAGCAATTTGCTACTTTTTTTTTTTTTTAAGCAAAACTAGTGAACATCTATATAAACAAGAATCTACAATTTTTTTCTATCATCTCTCTGGAACTAAGACTTCTCCTTAGCAGATCTTCAAGGCAGAAAGCTGGCATGTAAGCCCAGAGCCTATGTGTCCTTCAGCACAGGGAAAAGTACGAGAGAGTGAGCTCAGATTCTTGTCTCAAAATCTTGTCATTTGAGCTCAGATGACAAGGTACAGACTGTTTCAGTGCTGGAATTAAAAACACACGTCTGAGCCAAGCTAAGCTATTTGTTTAAAGTTTCTCAAAAATTATACCTGGGAAAGAAGAAAGCCAAACTTGTAGAATGAATAATTGAAATATTTTCATGAAAATGTCAGAAGAAAGCAATATTTTTGAAAAATCACCTAAATTATAATTCAGAGAGTGAAAAATTTAAGGAAAGAAATGGAAAAACAAGTTTTGTTTCATTTAAATAGATTTTGACAGGATGCCTAGTGAGAAATCATTTTGTTTGACCTAATATTTTTTATTATTGTCATTTATAGCAACTTATGAGACAGAAAACATAATTGAAAACCTTTATCTAGAAAATATCAATATTATCACCTAATCTGACCTTATACATAACACAGACCATGGGATACCATCAAGTAATTCCTACAGTAAGTTCAGAAATTCCACTCGAATTAAACTTATTTTACAGGAAAATCTTTCTGCTGAATCTTGAGACAGTTTTAAAATAATCCTCGTTTAATGACAGCAGTAGCTGGCAGATATAATCCATTTCTCTAAAAGGTGCTTCAGTGATTGATTATTCTTATCTTAAACATTTGCCATTGATTTCTGTTCCGAATTTGATGGCTTCTGTTTCCAGCCATAAGGGTCTTTTTGTAGATTTTTATGCCTTCAGAAGGTTAAAACGTTGTCTCCTAGTAAATCTGCGCCTCTTAGAGGCACTTATCTACAGCAAACAGGCACCGTTTACTTTTAAAGATAAACTAAACGGACTGGATGTCATGAGTTTATTTAGGAAAGAAGATTTTCCAGGACCCCAGTATTTCTTGTAGCTCTTTTCTAGACATTTCAGTTTGCCAATATGTTTTTCAAAATATGAAATAGAGCTGATTGTGAATACTCTTTTATCTGAAACACCTTCTCTCAATGAAGGCCAAAGCTTTCAGTGGAAACATATTGATTTACAGTAGGTTTATGAACTGTCTCAGAATTAACCAACAATGAAAATATTTTCCAGGGGTGTGGTAGACACATGTTCAAGTCATCCCAGTTCAGAACAGGGATCTTGAATTTTTAACTCCTGTAATCAAAGGGATTGACCTTATCATTAAACCAACAGTGTTTTACATTTATTTTTTTCCAAGTGGCATTTTTGTAACTCACTGAAGCTCAGTTGACCCAAACTGAGAAAACAGTTGTTGATAATGTGATGTGAAAGACCTCTCTTGGTACCACTCCTGGCATGGAAGTCTTGGATTCAAAACCCTGATCCAAACTTAGAAAAGCAGCAAACTGGCAAAGCTTGAGGAATGACCTAGTAGGAAGTGCCACCACGCTGGGTTTCCTTCTGATGGACTGTGCTAAAGGTCAAACATGTCCAGGCCCTGCGGCAGCATTTCCACAGGATGGGAGCTGTGTGGTGAAAGAAGAAGGAAGCAACTGCTGTTTGGGACCATCAAGCAGGCTCAAATGCATCGGGTGTCAAGATGTACCCAGGCTCCAAGGCACCTCATGGTGTTCTCAATCCAGCCACTTGAATTGAAGTCCACAACGGTCCAGAGGAGCAGTACACTACTTGTCACAACCTAGCTTGATTTCCTTTGTGTTCTTTAGCCTTCACACAACAACAATCAAAGCATTCTCATTGGCAGGGCTAAAAACAATGACTATGCCTTGAAATACACTGCAAAACAGAATTCCTGCTTTTCACATAATCTTGTTTTAAATACAAAAGCTGTATACACTCTCACTAAATATGATGCTAACAACACCTCTGCTTCCAATTTATCTTTATTTACACAATTAAGGACTGCGTAGATCCTTGTCTTGATACTGCATCATCTTTAGAGCTCATGTTACAATGTTTATCCACTCTGATCCTTCAGTCCATTATCTCACTCATGCTTTTAAAAATGCAGTTTTCATCTTATATAAATATGATCTACAATTTCCATTCTTAGGTGAATAACCTTGCATTTAACTCTATTAAAAAAAGATGTTTGTTGTTCAGCTGAGCTCCCTATTCCTTCATCAACATACAACTTTGGAAAGTTTCCATACATCTCCTCCTTCCAGCTGGAGACAAGATTTCCACAGCAGATGTGATTGAGGGAATTAAGCAAAGAGAAAGGGATCAAGACAAAAAGGACACAAACAGGAAAACTAGAGAGATTTGCCCTTACTTGCATATAGAAAGGCAACAGCAAAAACTGCAGTGAAAAGATTTCTAGTTCTTAATCATCTACCAGCTATCTTACCCATCCAGAAAAATCAGGCCTCTGAGAAATGTGGAGCATCCCACACCTTCTAGTGTCCTCTCTTACTCTTCAAATTGTCGTTAATACCATTCACCCCCCAAACTACTTCAGTTCCTCATACAGGGAATCAGTTTTGAAAACTAGTCATTCCGTTTCCTTCTCTCTGTGACAAGTAATAAAAAGTAGTCCAGATGGGAGATTTTATATGTCTGTGTGCAGATCTGTCTGGGTTTTCCCAAAATACAGATATAATTACTGGGCCTCAGGCAAAAAGAAAGGAAACACAGAAAGTATATGTGCCTAAAGGCTTGCAGCTTCACAGCTTAACTAAGTTCTGCACAACTCTTCCAGGTAAAGGTACTGTTCAGCTGAATTTTTACATACCCAAGAACACATGGGAGCCACACTCTTATTTTTCTGAAGCACGGGGTGGCATATAATATTTGGTGTGTTTGCAGGGGATTTTAATGACTATCTAACTTGTGCAATGTATTTTGGTACTTGTTCCAGCCTTCTAATAGAGAACAACTTTCCCAGAAATGTGGTCAGAACTAATGAAGTGACTGCCTCTGTCCCAGAAAACATAGGTGTACAAAGGAGTCTTTTCTATTTGGCTCACACTTTATGAAACTCTATTCCCAACTTACTCTTTACAAAGTATAGCTTTTCAAAGAACTGCATGAGCACTCTAGTAGGACTACAACTTACATATGTGAGTTTGCCTGTAGAGTTTTGGGTTTTGATTTATTCATATATAGTGGATTATTTGTAATTTATCAGTTTGAATGGAGTCCTCTCATCAATGCCTGTTTTTCCTGTTTGTCTCTGGATGAACACAAGGGATTTATTTAATGCAGCTTTTTTCCCAATACAACTAATTCCAAATTCTCAAGAGAGTGATCCCTAAAGCCTTTAGTGTGCCATTGAGGCTCTTGAAATACCCCTCCATTTCAGAAGAGAATAATTTTCTTGTCTTTTTGTTATTTGTAGATACTCAAAAAGGATTTCTTGGAAATGCAACCTCCTACAAAGCTCATTTTTGTCAGCTAGCTATAAGCCTTCCTTTCTCTTCTACCTTTCTTTCACCTTGCCAAAGACAATGGACTTCCAGGACTCACAGAGCATAAGCTGAAGGAGCAGGGTATATCTCTTCATCAACAAGTATTGTGACTACAGCGTAATCCAGGCTCGCCCAGCTTCTACTGATAAAACAGTTCCACTTCTCAATGAAATACATTCCTGGTTAGTTATACAGTCCAAATTTCAAAGCGATGATACTTAGAATCTCGCAGTTAAAAAAATTTCTATCCAGAACTGCCCAACACTCTCACCCTTTAAGCATAATGAAAGCCCAACCAGTGGATTTTTAAAGTTCATAAATATAAGTCAATAAAATTCCCAGAGAAAACATACAGCTTTTATGAAAGCAATTTTAAGGGAGAGAGTTAACATACCTATAAGATTATTTTTCAACAGGAAGATTCCCGTTAACTGCAATTGCATGTTTTAAAAGCTGTAAGATGTTCTTGGTCTCACAAACCATTGCATATGCAAAAAACCCCCAAAAACCCAAACAAAAACAGAGAAGAGATGTACCTTCCCTGAGGCGATGGACAAAGGGAGAACCTTTAATACAATGCCAGTAGAAGACATCTAGACAGCTCATGTCAAACAGGAGTAGCTCTCTGTCACCCATTTCCCAAACGCACCTCTGAGCCTCCAGGCCCAGCAGTGAGGCTGCACAGGCTGTGGCTGTTGTCACCCAGCTACACAGACATGACATCTTTTCACACTAGGAAAACAATCAATGTCACAGAAGATTAACATAAACCCCTTTTCCAGTGTGGGGAATTTCTTGATTACCATAAGCTGCAACCTCATTAAAATATCACACGGAAAAGCATATTTCTGACATTTGCAGTGGTTTGGGGTTTTTAATTCACACATCCTCACAAGGAGCAGTTATCAAAAGTTTAGGAGGACAACTTCTGTTAACCAGAAGCAGTCTTCAAGGGCAAACAACTCTGATCCAGGCTCTTGAGAAAGCGGAAGCGACAATCCCCACATGAAGTAAATCTTCAAAGGGTAGCATGAAGACTGTTTTGGGTGAAAGCAAACGGTGTGCCCCTCAAGTTTAACATATCTTTTTGTTTTCCTCCACAATTTTCAGCTTCTAAACCAGATACGAATATATACTGAGATTTGTTTTCTTTTCTATTTAGGTAGTGCTTTTGGACTCTATTGGGCAACAATTCACAAAGTCCAAAACTGGTACTGATGATGTTGCAAAAAATGAACAGTGTATGAGTTAGGGTAAATATGAAATATGGGTAAAATACTGCCAACCCTGTGAAAGATGAGATGGCAACAGAACAGCAGAAGCAGTTATATGGTGTTTGCAGATGTTATGATGTTTGTGGACATAGCACTGGACAAACAGCACTGGAAGATCATTTGATTCATCTCCAACTGAGAGGAACCAAAGAAAACAGTTTACTTCACACAGCTTGTTTCAAGCTTTCATGCAAAACAGGTGGCAGCTTAGGGAGAAATGTGATGGATTTCTAGTAGGAAGATGGGTACAGGTCTCCCTCCATTTAAAGCAACTCTTGACTGTTCTTTCTAAGCATTATATAAATTATTGGACAGACAGAGTTAACCTGAATTTTTACAGCTTCTTTTTCTTCTGCACTGGATTAAAGGCCAGACCTCTTTGAGCTATTTGGTAAAATCAGACAGATTGTGCTCAAAGAACAGTGCAGGATGGAAAACTCTGAAGTTCAATCCCTGCTGCTCTGAAATTTGCTTCATCCCAAGCACAAGCCCCCCACAGTAAGCCATAATGTCAGCGTCCATGGGGTCATTCATTTGGCAATGCTGCACATTCCTTGAACATGCAACAAAAGAGTTTTGAGTAAAAGACAACATGAACCAGACAGATTCTGTCCCCCTCACATGTTGACATTAGCTAAGAATCAAGAGAGTTCAAGTATCTCACCCCAAGCAACAATAGGGATTAAAAGAATTTTTTTTTTGAAACTGCAATGCAGTGACTAAGTAAATAGTATTTCGTACATATTCTGTCACATAGATATATAAAGGGTATGCAGTCAACAATTACATTTGCAAAGGAAAACGAAGAGTGTATTATATGAATGACTATATAAATCAAATGTAAAGATTATCTCAAAAGAAATTAACTTAGTAAGGCAAGAAATCTTACACAAGTTACCTAAGTTCATTAGCTGAACTCACGGAGATATTTTAAAAGTATCAAGAGATGAGAACCTCTACATGAGCACAGGCTTAATAGAAGGAGAGTACCTTCTCCATGGTGGTCTTTCTTTCATTTTAAGTTTTGACATAGCATTATCTCATTATATATCTTATATAAAGTGGTCCAATATTACAATACTGCTTTATTTTAATCTAAGTTATAAAATAAGTTTATCAACTGCTTTATGATGAGACCAAGCTCTTCTGACCTGTGTCTCTTGAAGTTTTCCAGTTATCTAACTTCCTAATATACTAACTTAAGTAAAACTAGCATGAGTTGCCTCTATTGTTACTCATTTGTGCAAAATTACTATTTCCATTTTCATTTTGTTCTGTCTCTAATGCTTTCCATGTACTACTTCCTACACAGTCTTCTGGAAAATCTTACGCCTAGATCTACCAAAAGACATATGATTAAATGATAGCTCTACTAATGCACACGTGCATTTTGACCAGCAGTCCATTCAGTCTGGTATGCCATCTTGGCAGATTTGCAGCATCCTACCAAAAAATCCAACAAAAATGTTATTTGTGTTATGGAAGGAATATCTTGAAATGACATCTATTCCTAGAAATTTGCAAATTATTAAAATAATGTTCTCTATTCCGCTCTAATGAGGCTTTGAATTTTTAAGTAAAAGAGAAACACAGAAAGAAATTGTACAAACTTTAAAAAAATGAACTAGTAATTTAATGACTGCCTCTAATCCAGCAGCTAGAACATTTCCCTTTGAATTAGTTAGCATGAAGGATGCAAGACATGTCCCCTCTAGGATCCCTTAGGGCTTTTACTGTCCTAAGTACAGAATCAAAGAACAAAACTGGGTGCCTCTAAGTCATCTAGAAATAATTTCAGGGATAACCTGTGAT
>WEIS01103961.1:0-19837 GCA_013389965.1 Todus mexicanus | reverse complement strand
CCAGGCATTGGAAAATTAGGTAGCATTTTTGCTGTAATTCAGAGCCTTACAAATTGTTTTCCTCCTTCTGAGTTAAGAATCTTAAGTGAGCTGCACAATTTGAGGTGCCAGTTTTCAAGAAAGAGCATTTTTGGAGAATCCTTTGAGACTGCCTGGGCTGGAAGTAGCTCTTTGGAGCAAGGTTGGTATCATTGATTATTCATTACTGCATATGTGCTTCATACCCAGTTAATTGTATTTTCACATTTGCTGCTGAGAATGATGCCTAGAAGCAGGAGGCTGTCATCCCTGTGGCTCCTTCATACTACACATAGCTGACTAACAAAACAATTCTGATTTTTTCCTGTTGTAGTTGCTCTACAGGAGGATTTCTGAGTTAAAGAGAAACAAAAAATATTTAAAAAGAGGGTTTAAGGTAACATGTCATGATTACAGATTTGGCCTGGTAGAGCCAATTCATACATATACTGTCGGTTGCTAACTAGATGCTTGAAATCTGTATTCTGGGATTGTAAGTTCCCAGTTTGGCTGTTGTCCATCCATACCCACTGTTTAAGATACGTTCTTTGTTGTTTGTTCCAACCCTGTGGCTCCTTCATACTACACTTGGTATTTTCTGAGATGAAAGAAATTGTGTTCTTCCTTTTAGTTCAGTAAAAACTGTCCATGTATTATTTGGGTAATTCTCTAGTTGCCTTAATTAAATCTGTTAACATGATGAAAATTTAGTTTTATGTCTTCATTCTGTAATGTACCATACACGTACTACGTTATCCTGCGATGTGCCATAGTTCAGTTTCATTCCACTTTTTTAGTCAGTTCTTGTTTCTCATCTGAGCTTTTTTTTAATCAGGACCGTTATAGGAAGACTAAACAATGTAGGAACTACGGAAATCTAAACTTGATTTCTCCTAAATCATACTAAAACTCCAGGAAAATATCTGGGCAGTTTAGAAATGCAGCCAGTGTTTTACAGAAGACTGATGGCTCACTGCAGCAATGCCAGGATGATGATACCTGCAGCACAGTTCCCCAGTTTGTTCAACCCATCTGCTTCCCAAACTGTTTCAGTGTGCTTGAACAATGAAGGATATTTTTTTCCTTGTTATTAAACCAACATTTCTGAAGAACAACTTGCCAGTAAACCTTGCCCCATATCTGTGAAAGCTCATGAATCCTATCCCATGTTTTCCAATAAGAATCCAAATTTAAATCTTGGACTTGCCAAATTTCTGGTTAGCTTGGGTCAGTTTTGATTTCAGGGATTTTTTTTTCTCTCTCAAGTCTATGTATAGAAAAGATAAAACACATGAAAAAGATATAATTGAAGATTCTGCTACAGAGGCTTTGCTGCTTCACCTTAGTTGGAATTCTGTCTTGCTTACATGGCTAATAACCCTTGTAGGAGGTTGTTGCTTTGCTTTTTTGCTGGGTAGCTGAGCATTCTTTGTGTTTCTTTTAATTTTTTTTAAGGTATCATGTTATAGAGATGACTGTTTAACTTCTAATGTGTTGTTTTTTTCTTGTATGAAAAACATGCAGATACTGTATTTGTTATTTAGCTGTATAGGTAGAATAAGAATTAGACTCTTATCACGAATATGGGTGAATTTAATTATGTAAAAATGCATTGCTAATCTAAAGGGATTTTCTAATTGAATTCTACCATAGCTCAAAGACTGATTGGTGGGGACCCACATGATTTAATTGCTTCTGAATATCCATGGCAACTGTTGTCCTATTTCCTCATTAAAAAAATAATTAAAAATTAATTCCTCATTTTTCTGTGTGAGAGGCAGATGATAAGAGATGTTATGCAGCAATAACAGCAACAGGCCATGCTGTCAGAGATGTGGAATTGTATTTTTTAAAAATTAACTTTTTAAACTTTTTATAATATAAAAAGTTAAAATATACTAAAATAATATGTATACTGAGAAAGGACAGACTTTCCCCATTACTATGCAGGTGTTACTTAGAGTAGGTAGAAGTATTACAAGTACTTAGGAAACTTTCACATGGATTTAAATCTCAATTTGAGCATGTTTTATAAAATTTAGGTTTAAATTATTATCTTGAAGTTACTTCAAACTTTGAGACATATTTAAAATGAGAGTATTGTAAAAAACTTTAATGAAACAGCAAGTTTGTTATGTGGGAGAGTTTGTAACTAACCTTTAGTGTTAAGAAGTGCGATATAAAAGCAGTAGACTATGACATTAGATAGGGTTTTACTTACATCCTCTCCTCTGAGCCCTGTTCCCAGCGCATATTTTTGGCTTTCTTCCAGAAACCGTACTTTAATGTTGTATACTTTTCTTCCATAATAGATGACCAAAACATATGGTTCAGTATTTGATTTCTTTGAACACTTTCTAACCAGGAATGTCTCGTCCTGCATGACACACATTTAAATTACGGATTGTATGGTTAGTTCACCACAAAACTTGTAAGCTATCGTGGAGAGTTTACAGATGTTTTCTCCAAGAAGTTACACCCTGGGTTTCAAGATAGATTGTACTTACAGTGTTTTCCTGCAGCAGTGCCTTCTCTGCTTCATGGCGGTCATATTCTCCAATGTACCATTCATATTTGTTTAAATCCTTAATTTTAAGATAGTGTAATCAGTGTATAGCAATTAGCCACAGCTGGCAGAAGCAGAAGCTAGTGAAAACAGATTATATCTAATCTGCATTTAAAGCAAGTTTAGCACAGTTTTAAAAAAGAATTATAAAGCATCTATATTGCGAAGTCCTGTTGGGAAATCTGAATCAAATTAGACATCTAAATTCAGCTCATATTGGACTGTCTTCAAGGGTGCTGAAGACCCACAGCTTTCAGACCATTTAACTTCTTGGGGGAGTGTTTTTCAGTAAACAGCATCTCTTATCATGAGGTTGTGTTTGCGTGTGCATGCCTTGTAGTGATAATCCTGTTTTCTAAACCCCTGTCTCTTTGTGAAGCGAAGCGGTCTTTACCATTTCAGTGGGTTGGGTCAGAGATTGCATTTCCTGTTTTACAAGTGAATGTTTTGGTCTGTTGTTACATGGTGTATATGGCGTAGGAGATGATGACCTCTTCACTGACAAATTCTCCGCATTTAATGTGGACCCTGTAAATGTAAATTCAGAAGGAAGAAAGTTGTATTTTAAAACTTCAATTGCAGTTTCATTTTACCCTATCAGTTTTAATTAGTCTGAGAATAGCATTTACAGTTCAGAATACAGTATTGTGATACTAACCTTTAAAATTTAGAGCTGTCAGTTAGGAGTGGTCTTGTGCTACCACAGCACTGGTGATTTCAGATTCATGTCCCAAGAGATTTAACACATTGATTCTCTGATGGTTTTAACTGACGTTACTCTGCTAAGTTCTTGCACACATAGCAAAATCTTAAACTAGTAATAAAACAGCAGATGCTAATGAAAACGAGTACAGAACAAGTGCAATGGTTCATTCTGTTCTACTTTCACCTTTTGAGCACCTTGTATTTGTTTTGGATCAGAGCCGCTGTTACATTGGATCTTACTAAAGCCCGTTGTTATCCCATTGCCAGCTAGCATTGTTCCAACCAAGCTGTTGAAGCCTTAAAGGATTCAGTGGTTCTGCCATGCTAATGAATTTCAGTCTGCTCTTGTGACTTGCTTCAGTCACCAAATTTAGGACCAAGAAGTGAGGTTGCTCTTGCATTAAGGAAAAGATGAAGGGGCTGGTCCCCAGCTGTGTGTTCTGGCTCCAGACTGTGCTGCTGAGAAGGAAGCGGACTTGAGGGAGCTTACATAGCTGAAAACTGTCCTCTCAAAGCAAATGTGACTCACTGTAGATTTAGGGCTGCCATTTACCAGCTGCACGCAGCTTGCTGCATCACTGGGGAGCTGTGTGAGTGCAGGAGGTGGGGCAGGAGCATGAAGTGTGGGTAACGTGGGAAGTTCAGGCTGAGTCCAGTTACAATGCAGCAGAAACAGCTTGAGAAAAGCAAGAGCTTGCTTTCAATGTATAAGTCAAATGCACTTTGTAAGTACCTGATGGGGGAAAAAGTGAGTAACTGAAGATAAACCCCATCACATTCTGCTCTACAACAGAGCAGTTTTGTTTATTTCATGCAGTGCTGGTAGGAGAAATGACCTAGTGTCTATTGTAAGAGCAAATGAGAAAAACGGTTATCTATGGCTTCCATCTTTTCCTTCTGGTTACTGTCACAAGAGACAGTATTGTTTGCCAAGTGGTATTTCATTATGTTTTATCTATTGTTCATGCTTTATCAGTTTACTCTTTCTGCCCATGCATACAACATGATAGAATATTAAAGAAATTTTACTTGGAAGACATTCTTTTTCAGAAGAATAATAGTTTGCACTGTTTCACACACTCTTGTGCCATGTTCTGGTTTATAACATTGCGCTTGTTTTTAAGATAGTAAACAATGCCCACTGAGCTCAGAAGACAAACAGCCATGATCTGCAGTAGATTTATAGGCAAGATTTATAGTAGGTATCCAGAGGAGGGTGTGTAGAATTGCACCTCCAGCTGAAGAAGGATGTTAATAACCAGAAGTGGCTCAGTGGAGGGCCATCACCAGAACTGGGGAGCTGCAGCCTATGAAACAAAGCTAGGGGAGATGTGCTTGTTTAGCCTGGCAACGACTGAAGTTAAGGTGAATCCTACTTTATCTGAACAAATAATACAGTCCGTGTGTTCTTCCTGGTGGTATTTGCTTTTACCATAAATTAATGTTATGCTACTCATAGGTTCTTGGCACAACTTAGGGGTTTGAGTGTTGCTGGGTTTTTTTGTTACAAAAGGCAATTTGCAGAGGCAGTTAAGGGAGAATATAAATGTGTAGTGACTATAGTCAAGGGTAGTCGGAAATTAACAGCATAGATTATTCCTACAGCTCTTCAGTCCCCAAAGCCGCCGGGTCTCCCAAGACAGGAAATCTTTTTGAGGAATGGAGATACAGCATAAGCTAACTTGGCTGGTGCATTTTAATGACAGAACCCCCAAAAGACAGCTTATTTATATGTATTCCATCTAAGGTATAGATACACTTATAGATAGACAAATATACCAGAGTTTCCTTTGTAGCGTCTTTTATCTTTAGTATGCAGTTCTGCAGAAAGAAATCATATTTTCATAACAGAATAAGTGTTTTGTTTACACAATTCTTAATCATGAAGTTTGGCTAATAAAGGGATTTTGCTTTTCAAAACTGTAAGTACATGCTGGGGAATTTTTCTGTCTCTTGTATTTATTGAAATATTTTTTAAAGCAGGTATAAGTATACTGAAAGGTAGGGATAAGCCATGTAGCAATTTTAGGTTAAATACTGAGGCAGTCATTTTATTTAAATAAATCAGATAGAGGGGTTGGTGGACAACAGATACATGACGTTATGACAACAAAAAGCTAACAAAGCTTTTAAGAGAGTGTAGAAGTATTGAATTCAAGATCAGAGAGTCTCTGCATACAAATCTAGTGAAACTACTCCTGTGTCTTGGATTCAGTTCTGGTAATCCTAAAGAATCCAGGGAAAATGAGCAGAGAGACATGGCCGTGGTTCCTGGCAAGCCATACCACAGGCTGTTTCTTGGCAGGGCACCCCAACAGTGTTAATGTTGGCTTCCAGTACTTTCCTTTTAGGTAAAACCACATGATCCAGAGGAAGTCCTATTTCCAACCATATTTGACAGACCTACCTGATAATGGTACCTACAAGTCAGAATCACAGAATTAACAAGGTTGGAAAAGACCATAGGGATCATCAAGTCCCTAGCCTATCACCAACCAACTACCCAATATCATCTCATCATCTAATCATTTAAATCTTGTCCCTGAGTACATCATCCAACCTCTTCTTGAACACATCCAAGGACGGTGACTCCACCACCTCCCTGGGCAGCCTATTCCGATGGGAAATCACTCTCTCTGTAAATAAGTTCTTCCAAACATCCAGCTTAAACCTCCCCTGATGCAGGTTAAGACTGTGTCCTCTCGTTCTGTCACTGGTAGTCTGAGAGAAGAGACCAATCCTCACCTGGCTACAACCCCCCTTCAGGTAGCTGTAGAGGGCAATGAGGTCTCCCCTGAGCCTCCTCTTCTCCAGGCTAAGTCCTTCCTTTGAGGAATCTGGGATAAATCTAAAGCAATTTCTTCAAAGATCAGTTTGTTTACACAAACGCATTAAGCCCATGGTAACTGCTCTGTAACGTCCTGAACATCTGTAGCTTCCATTTAGCCCAGCTTACCGCACTACTGCCTGGAAAAGCAGAGACGATTGTGCTCACAGCATGCTCTTTCTCTGTGGGTGTCTCTTTATATGCCCAAGCAGTTTGCCTTCTCTTCCTCTCCCCATTGTCCTTCGGTAGCTCATTCAAACCCCTGGCCTGTTCTGGATGTGGGGGTCTGCAATAGTTTAGCACTCGCATTCGAGGTTGGGCATTTCTTAGCTTGAGCCAGGCATGAAGCATAGCCGAGCAAGTAACTCTTTGTTTCTTCGCTACTCTTGACATTGCCATTTTTTTACTTGTCTCCTGCTTGCTTTCTTTAACAATCTGTTTGCGCTAACTCCATGTATTGAAAATCCCCAGTGCAGACATATAAACACAGATCTGTTTTTTGCTCTTACTTATCGACATCTGCTTTAGTTTTCAAAGAAATCCGTCTTACCTGAGCTGAAAATGTTTTTAGAGCTCCGTGTACAGTGAAGGCTAGGAAAAAACAATGAATGAGAGTAATGTCACAAAGATATTTCTGTTAGCAGCAGTATTTTATAAAGAGTCAAATTAAAGAGCAATGCATAGCTGTGCGTCCCCAAAATACCCCTTCCTCTACTGGTTGCAGCTTTTGACCTGCCTGGGTTTTGAGTGGTAATTTTGTATTTCACATCTTTTGACAGATTTCCATTAATTTCTCCAGCCACTTCTTGAAGTTAGATAATTTTTTATTCTCCACAATAGTGTTTGGCGAGAGTTTCACATTTTAACTGCATGTGTAGTGTAGTAAAGCACAATTTGCTTTTTATCATTTTGAGCCTGTTCCCTGTTAATTTCACCTAATGTTCCCACTTGAGCAGTTGTTCCCTGCCCTTTCTTTTTTTCTGGACCTCTGCTAAGTACACAGCTGGTATTTGATTGTGCAGTTAATTAGAATGGTTACACTGGGAATAGCACTGACCAAATAACTTCACATAACCAAGGCACTGGTACTACACATGAAGAAACAAAATGCTAGGGGTCACAATCACTGTCACATTTACTCCAGGCAATAATTTTATCTTGGAGAAATGCCGTCATTGTAAACAAGTCTAGATAAGATATTCAGTGTTTGTCTAGGAAAGATGTTGAATCATTCATATACTTCCTATACTTTATCCTGTACTTTTGGTTTTGTTGAGTACTTCAGGAGGATATAGATTTAAAAGCACATTTATGAAAGAAAGACTTGTGTAGTTTAGAAAAGGAAAATAGGAGCAACTGTGGCAGGTTTCTATGGAAGAACAATTGGCCTTTGAAAGGCTGTGTGTATTCTTTGTATATAAAAACAGGAAATAAGAGGGAAAGGAAATTCTGAGGCTGGAGATGGCAGACCTTCTTTATACAGTATATTTAGCACCCTATCACGGAAGGTGAGGCAAAAATGTAATACAGTAGTATGCTCTTAAAGATAAAAATTGAATGTGCAGTTACAATATATTGAAAGCAGTTCCCAAAGATGGCTCTTGTCATGCATCAGGGCAAAAAATAATATATCACTTTGTGGCATCAGAAAGTGATAACATCTTGCTTTTATTGCATAGTGAAGTATAATTTTCTAGGGCAGAATATTTACTCCTTGAAGTATCCAGTACAAACTTAGGAAATTCTTATATTCCTACCTGGCTTCAGGATGATGCTTTGGTTTATACGGTTGTGCTTGAAAAGATATTTCAGGTTTCTTCCCCAATTCTGTAACTACTAATAAAAAGAATAAAAACTTACTATTATTTCCTCTTAAGTATAGCTTTGACAGTATCTAGCAACTACTGTGAAATAAATTAATTAAATTTATATATAAGGGCGAGGCAGTTCAGTAAAAACCCCCAACTCATAGGCTGCAATTGGTCTGGCTTAAATGATTCAATTCATGATTTCAGTGGGAAATAATTTATACTAGTGCTGAATGTTACATAGTGAATGTTACAGGTTTTGCTGATGCTAAATATGGCTCAACATAACGGTAAATAATGTAGCATGCTGTGCTAGAAGTATATGGAGGGTTCATAAATCCTTTTTATAGAACAGGATAGATAGGCATTGAATGTATTAATGCAGTCAGTGCTATTTCTAGCTGAAAATCAGAAAACTGTGCCTTAATCTGCAAAAGGAAATGCCAGAGGAAATTATGAGCTCATTAACACAAAGGTGTAAACAGCAAAAAATCACGTAGCCTGAATCTATCTTCAAAATGTTTCAGAGTAATTTTTTTTCATGGACCTTCGTGCACACATGCACAGCAAGTGGCTTAAGCTGTTTTTTCAAAGCTGTATGTACATGTAAAAATGTGACGTGTTTTTAAAATGTTGGGGTTTTTCTTAAAAAACCAACCACTTTGTTTTCTGTAGCTTTAAAAACCTAAAGCTTTTTAGAAACTTTTTTCAAAATTCTCACTCTCAAATTATGGGAGAGAAGCAAGATGGAAAGAAGGGTGATGTTCTCAGTGCAGATTAGATTAATTCAGTCTTTTTTGGGGTATTTCTCCCTCTTTTATTTTTTTAGGTTCCAGCAGCCTTATTTTCCCCTGAACCTTAAGACTATGATTTACTTAGAACAAATGTGACAGCCTGTTTCCCCAAATATCTGTTGTTAATGCTTAGTTAAATTCATTTTTTTCCACTACATTTTAAACAACTGTTGAGATCACTCTAAATCTCTCTATTCTCAGCAGACATATACCTGGGGGATATCTCTTACTCATTTAAATATAGAGCCAGATGGCCAGATTCTACATGGCAAAATAGATGTCAGGTTCCTATACTGAATACTTCATCTCAAATTTTAATGGTAAAATATTTTGTTCTTGGAATATGAAGAAAAGACAACAAATGAATATAATATTGCTAAATACTAACCTTGTTCTCTTCCAGGTGCCTATAAAATGATAACATAGACAGTAAGTATTTTTCTTTTGATGACCAACTTGAACTTGCCCCAGCAGACCCCACTTAATTTTAAAAAAATTATAGACATTCAATCATTAATAGCTGATCACTTCATCAAAAACTCGGAGTAAATGCTGATCTCAATCCACTGGTAACAATGAGAATTGCATTTTTAGGAGTGTAAGTGAACATATGGTTTACTGCAATGATCACCGTTGCATGATAACTATTGTGCATCAGTTTAATGTACAATATGGCTTTCCTTCATTGATCTTGTATCAAATCAAGAGATTGATTTTGATTGATTGGAGATACACTATCCAAAGATTAAAATCACTCATTTCTTTTCAGACTCCTTAACTGATAGTACAGTTATTTTTACCATCATGGCAGATACTTCATTTGAAATCACTGTGTGGAGAATCTTAATTCAATATATGTTACAAAGAAGTGAATGATAGACAAGTGTCTAGAGACTAGAATTTGACCAGGAACAGTAATTATTTTGTTTGTTAATTTGAAACACACAAGACTATAATGTATAAATATTAAAAAAGATTTTTTTTTTTCACTCTTTGTAGGTGTTGCACCTTGAATCTTCCATAGGGAAGATACTTCCCCAATGACATTTTCTCATTACTTAGAAATTTGTAGTCTTTTTCAGGTCAAAAGGAACCCAGGCAGGTCTCTAGTCCAAGCTCCTACTTAAAGCACAGTGAACTGTGAGATGAGACCTGGGCTCAGAGGTTTGACCAACTGACTCTTGCAAACCATCTGAATGTCAATTTCACAGTTGCTCTAGGCAACCTGTTCCAACAGCATCATAATGACCCTCATAATTATTTTTTTTCTTCTTTCTGATTGCAGCCTCCCTTGTTTCGAGATTGTTGCCTTTTGTACTTCCACTGTGCATTCTGTAAAGTGCCGCGCTCTGCCTTCTTGATAATAATCTCTTAGGCACTGACAGGCTGCTGTTGGGTTCCCCGAGAGCAATTCCCTCTCCAGACTAAGGGCGCCCAGCCCCATCAGCCTCATTTCACAGGGAAGTGCTTCATGCTCTGACTATGTTGGTGACCCTCTGCCAACCTACTCCTCCTTTCTGTAAACAGCAGCCTTGTGCAGTACTCCAGATGCTGTCTAATGAGTGATGAGTAAAAGGCAATAGTCCCTTCCCTTGATGCTCTTGGCTATGCTTCTGCTGATACAACTTGATGCACTGTTAGCCATTATGGCCACGGAGGGCACGCCAGTAGCTCACGTTCAGCCTATGGTCCCAAAGTCCTTCTGGGCAGAGCTGCTGCCAAGGGGATTAAACCATCCTGGGGAAGGATTTTGCATTTGTCCTTTCCAGTTTCAGGAGGCTTCTCTTGATCCTTTCCTATACCCCATCTGAGTCCTGGTGAAGAGCAGTCTTGCTCTGAAGCCTACTGGTCCGCTGTTCAGTGTCCAAAACCCTGTCAGGGGCACACTCTCGCTCCTCCTCCAGGTGACACTGAAACTATTTATGTCTTAAGATCTATATGAATGGGAAGTGATCCAAATTAAATTTTATCTTTTCTTTTTTATGAGATATACAATATTTCTTCTTGAGATGTAGCCAAACCAAGAGCCTGTTAGGAGCTGCAGTATTTGTGCAGCTGTACAGCCAGAAATATTAATTACAGAGGTAGGATATTTATTGTTCCTGAGAGTGTTTCATGTTTGGTTTGTAATGACTCAGTATCCAGGATGAGACAAATCTTTTTGAGTTAAAATATTCTCTTCTTTGCAATATATATATATTTTAGCATTAAATGTTAATTACAACACTGCAATCAAACTGTGTTTTGTAATGATCTTTCAAACTAGAAGAGTTTTTAACCATGGGAGCAGTGAGGTTTGGGACAGCCTCCCAGTCAGAACTGTAGAGAAGAAAAACTCAAAGTTAGAGCTGGACCAGGTTTGTGCTGCAGCCCACTGTGGTAGCAAATGGCTGAGTTTAACTAGTATGGATTCCTTTCTTTCCTCTGTTCCCTTGAAATGAGATAAAACCCCAGTAAAATAGAAACACATTAGTGCGCTACATAGAACATTTAGTAAGAAACACAAAATTATAACCTAACTCTAAATTTTACAAATGTGCTTTAACACTCTGCTTTATCATAGGGACTGTATCTCTTAATACATCTTAGAGAAAACTGCTTGTAACTAAATCCCTTTATTGCTAAACCAGTTTCCTCTGCTCTGCTTCATTGGTTTGAATAGAAAGTGAAGGAACTTGTTAAAACTTTTTTACAGAAACTGGGATCTGAAAAAGAATAAAAATCACTTGCCTTTACTAGTCTCTGTGTAAAAGTTACTGCTTTCTGCATTATACATGCCTACAGCTGCATTCCCAGCATCGCCTGTCTGCGCCTGCCCTCTGGACACGGGCAGCTGGTGCAGGGTCACCAGTGGTGAGGCTGCGAGTGACCGTGCTGGGAGGAGAAGTTATGAGCTTAGTGGTGCAGGGAGGGAAGGAATAGCTGCTTTAGCTTCTGTCAGACGGAACTTGAGCTGCTGCTTCAGCATTGCTGTTGTTGAGGGCACACGTCTCAGCAGTGCCTGGAGCCTAGAGCTGCCCTTGGCGGAGCTTTGCAGACTGACTGTGAGGAAGGTGGGTTGTGATCTGGTGGATGAGATTAGTGGGAGATGAACTGCAGGACGTGCTGGGGCTTACAGGACTGCCCATGGCTTGGGAGATTTGAGGACATAGCAGAGTGTGAGCTTGCACAGACAGACTGCACTGTGCAGGGCTCAGAGGGTGGTGGGGACTATGCACTGCTGTGCCTGTGCTTCCAACTTTGCTGGGGAGATAAGTGAGGGAGTTTAGCTGGGGAAAGCCGTAGGACCACACAGGTGTCTGAGCAGCAGTGTGCTGGCCTCCTCAGTTGCTGCTATTTTGCAGGCACAGCTGCCATATGTTTCAGGGGATGGATCTTGCAGGGCTCAAGAGCCCCTAGGGAAGGAGGGTGGGAAGGAGAAGGAAGGTGGGGGTTAATAGGTGAGGTTCACACTGGATATAAAATTTGTCAGTTTTTATTTCTCTTATTGAAAACAATAATCTTATTTTTGAGGTAGTCTTGTATTCACATCACAGTAATACTATTACACTTGTCTATTGACCCCTTAATTTCAGTTTTCTGCTTTTAAAAATCTGTATGGAATCTACGTCTCTGAAATACAGTGTCTCTCCTGCTGCTCACTGTTCACAGGTATCCAGAGCATCTGACAGGTAGGAGATACCGATAGGAGATATGGATACTTGTGAAGGTAGATTTGCACTGTACGTATATTTTTATTTCTGCAAGCAACTCTGGGAACTTACTTGCTATTCAGAAAGTAGCGGTATTGAAAATGCAACACGCATTAAAGATAGATACATTTATGGCCCAAAGCTAATATGATTCTTACAGTATTTTTACGTAATAGCCTAAAACACTGTTACAAAAGAGACTGTGCATCCATGGAATGTGTATGATTTTTATGGTTCTAATACATACAAAAATGATTACTTACTTTGTTTAGTTCCTTAACAGAGAGATGTCTGCAAAAGAAAGAATTATGTGCAAAACATTTCACTATCATAAAAATCAGTTTGAGTACTTAGATACTTTGATTACATCATCACTGAAAATTAACAGCCCGTGGCAAGGAAAGGATTTTATTACTGCTATAGAAATTCAGAGACTGGTTATTTCTTTGCATAAATTTTTTGCAGGAGAAGGTTATGGGCTTCCATAAAGAGAACAGCATCCACTGAATTCATTATGGTAAATGAGAAAAGTCTTTGTTAAGGATTTATTCTGGGAGGAGGAGAGAAGAGATGGGGATGATTATCAGCTTTCTTCAACACTTTCCATCTCGTGCCTAAATGTCTTATTATGAACTTTAAAGTCAGCTATAAATGGAGGTAAGTTCCTTGAAGACTGAAGAGTTTAAAAAATGAAACCTTCACAGCAGCACAATGGAAGGTGTAGAGGAAAGGAGGTGCAAACCAGGAAAAGAGGAATGGAGAATGCTCCTTATGGTCCTAATTCAAATAGGTGTTTAGGTATTTGTCTCCTGATATATCCAATCAACAGGAATATCTTCCTTTCCTGAGAAGGTTCACCAGAAAATATTCTCCTCCCAAAAAAGGACAATATATTGAGTCTGATGTCTTTTCTTAGATGTCCTGGGTATGATGAACACTCATGCTTTTTAGCAGCATATACCTCATAATAAAAGACTAGATTTTAGAAGCCATTTAGCAATATAAGGTGTGGATAAGCATCTAGTAGTGTTTTGAACACTTCAAGGTTTAGTCTCTGTTTAGCTGACATCCTGAACTGAGAAAATATGACAGTGCATTATTTTGCGAAGTCAGTCAGAAAAAATGCAAATGGCAGACATGGTATTGAAAATCTAGGAGCCGTGTTTCAACTCTTGTTCAGTGAGTCTCTTCACTGTACCTGTGCTGAAAACATCAGCATGCAAGGTTAAAGAGGTGAGGAATTTTGGAATGATCTGTAAGGGGTAAGTTTCAGGAAGGCCAGGAGAAAGGAGAGGAACTGTTTTGGGGTTGGATAGTTGCTTTTGTGTTAGTTTCTGCAATTTGTTAGCTTGGTCTCCAAGGTAATTATTTGACATCTGAAAGCCTATATTCAGGACACTGGGTGTATGTTAAGTGGTAATAAAGGTGTGGTTGCAGGGCTGCCTCCACACGAGGAGACATGCCTATGGCCTGCTTACCACAGGCATGTAAAAGTTTAAATCTCAGCAAACCTTCCAAAATACATTACAGGATCTTGCATATTTAAATTTTTTTAATGAGGCTATTTATAGAGTGTATAAATAATTATATGCTTAATTTTATAAGTCTTCCAAATTCTGTTGGAAAACAAAACTTGCACTCTTAAATCACATCTGTCGTTTGACAGCTTTGCTTACAGTCCAGCAGATAATGGCTGTGGCATCGTACTCATCCAGACTGCAGCTCATATGTGTGCCTCACAAACCTGTGACTGGGCTGAAGATGGGTGAGAAGTATTTTGAATGCAGTGCTTGTATGGGAAATTTGTGAATGGCCTTCCCCACATCATGTGTGGTCTTAGGCTGTGTAACTCCTCTCTTACTCACGTGATTAAATGACCTAATACCATAAGGCAAACAACAATGAACTATTAGAAATACTTTGGGATCTGTAACCGCAATGAGTAGAGTTTAGTGCTTATGATTTTTGCTGCTGCCTCTTACTTCTAGAATAAGAAGTAACATGTATTTATATTACAGAATTTGGTTTTATAATAGGACCTTTTAAATCCAAGTGCTCTGCATACTGATGTCTGCTGACAAACATGGCTTGTAACAGTTCTCACAGAGCTTTCAGTGTGTGTGCTGCCCAACAAGGGAGGGGATCACTCATGGGATTTGAAACTTTGCAGTTGTAGGTCAGGTCACACATCTGAATATGTAGCTACTTCATATTAATAAAATGTCTTAAGAACCAACAGCTTTTTGAGCCTAATCCATGAAAGAATTTAAGAACTATTCAGTAAAAAAAAGGCAACCTTCACTTAGAACTCACTCCTTAAGTATATACTTAACTTTTAGCACAAGTTGATTTGTAAGATTTAATTTCATTGTTTTGTAAATTTTTTTTCCCCCATGGGATTTGTAGTGACCTTTGTAAAATGAAGCGAAGTTCCATCCTGATAAACTGAAATTTAAACCATTTAAGGAAGGATGGACAGGATTGATGCAGCTCAGTTAATGCCCAAACTTCTGGCTGCAATTATTTTCTGTTGAGAGGCATTTGAACATTATACCCTGTTGCCCCTGGGATACGTGTCATTCCTCTCCTCAGCATGTGTCCACCACCTCTTGATTTAAGAATGTGCATTTTGGTGACATGAGCACATACACATCTAGTTACACAGCAGTGAGCAGTATACATACATGCTCATCTGACTAGACATGCTGTTGTGTGTGCTAAAAACAACCAGACTCATAACCTGCTGTATTCTTGGTCATACAACTGGACACAAGTGTTTGTGCTCCAGGACTAAGAGCTGATCCACAGTGCCCTGTCAGGATTCTAAATAAATGTGGGTGTCATGACGGAGGAGGGCAAGATGGAAAGGGCAAGAAGTGGCTCATATTCTGGATTAATTGGTCTCAATGGCTGGAGCAAGACTTCCAGCTACAGATTAGTTATTTCCTTTGCTGAACATAATGTCCTTGAGATATGGAGTGTATCTCTGGTGCAGTCAGTGTAGTTCCCCAACACTTAATTCACCAACTGTGTGAAGGAAGTGCATTTTTTTCTACTTACAATTGACTGCAAAACATCTAAACATTAGTAAGAAAAAGCAGGACAAATCTTGAACAGTGTTCATGAAAGTGCTGCTTACTTTTCTATTCCTGCATTTCTTTACCATTATTTTGGCAGCTTTTTCTTTTAAAAATGCTAGTGTCACATTGCACATAATGCCACTTCTCTCAATTATTCACAGATGTCTAAAGAATAAATATTTTTCTCCAGTAAAAGCAGAGGTGCGATGGAGGTAGAGTGTTATGGTTTGACTGGAAAGAGTGTTTTGGTTCTCAGAGAATAAAGATGAGGAATGTACCCGGACCTTGTGACTTGTGCTGATCCTGGAAAGGTGTGAGCTTGGCTGAGCGTCTTCCTCATGTGAAAATGCTGGCTGCTTATCTGTGGCTCTGGAGGAAGAGGCTGATACTGCTTTGGCAGCGTCTTCAGAGGGCTAGAGAAGCCAAAGGAGAATTTGAAGAACTATTAGGGAATAAAGGAGGTGCAGGGACTGTATTCTAAGTGCAAGTTCAAGAAGTAAAACACTGACATTTTCCAAGAGCATTTCAATGCATTTGTGCTGAGCTTAGCACAGGTCCAGGACCTTCTTGGGGCCCTTCAATAGCAATGGTAATTTTGGATAATACTCAACATTTGCAAGACATTACTGTACTATATTACATGCCACTTAACACCACTTTCATACCTTTCACCAGTATATGCAAAGTCCATCTCTCCAGTGTCGGTACTTCTGGGTGGATATGTTTAAGGTCCATCCAGGGAACGCACAGGAAGGTTCAGACACAGGAAAAAATGCTCATCATCCCAGAAAATTTAAAGCTAACATGTGCTTAGTGTTTTCAGGCAAATGTGGGCACACGCTGCACATGCTTTGAGACCAGCCAGTCACAGCCCAGCTCCAGCTGGAAACTGTAGCACAGAGACCTTGGGTGGGTAAAACTGGAGGTGCATCCATGCTGCACTGCAGACCTCCCCTGCAGCACTGGGCTGCTGGGCGCGGAGCCTTGTGTCTTTCATGGTCCAGCCCAAAATTATGTCAGATGAGAGGAGTAAGTAGTATTCTGATCACCGTAATACAAATGGCAACAAAGAGTGAAATTTTGTAGAATAATGGAATGAGAATATTCTTTTTTCTGTGGCAGAAAGATTTAAGAGACAATAAAGTCAATATTATAATGGTGAATAGAGCCTAAAGCACCAAAACAAATTGATGGAAGATTTTTTTCCCAACAGTTTCTATCTGGGTTGAACCAGATTCAAGATTTCTAGGCTTTTGCTTTTGTCTTAGGTTCAGCCAAGCTGATTTTGAAGATGCAGGCCTGAGCTCCTGCTATGAACTCTTACGGCGCATGTTTTGTTTTCCCTAATTTCATGTTAGAACCTAAAAATATTCAAACAGAGCCAGGTAGTAAAAGGATGCTGGCTCACTTCTAGTTATTGCCATGAGCAATAGATGGATGTGAGTGTTCATTAGCACTGAGTTCCCCAAGGACTGTGGGTAAGGGATTTCTTAAGTGATCTTACCGTGGGGGAGGGATAGGGTCCTGGAAAAGACAGGAAACAAAAATCTGTGTAAGCCTTTTTCCTTGTTCTACTAAGAGAAATGTAAAGAGTATAGATTAAGCAGACATGCCTGTGTCAACAGCCAAAGGGTTTATGTACTCTACAGAGTGAGATATCAGACTTTAATATGCTGGTTTAAAATCACTGAGGGTTAAAAGACATCTGTGTAAACCATGAATACAAGGAAGTGAGGTAATCTGGGATGGCAGATATGAGTTCTCTTATCCTTTAGTTATTAATACCAAAATTGCAACCTGCTTTGAAAAATATATTAAATGACAAAATGACCTGTAAAATTTGTAATTGATTAGAGATTCTGCTTACCTGGGGTCCGTGTATTTTCATTCTTTCTCCTAAAAATTATGAACAGTTGTTAATAGAGTGCTACCCATATAATTAACAAATAAAGGTATAGCTTTATTCTCACATTGTTATGACTATTGTCAGTCCACGCACATTCCCCGCCCTCTCCCCCTGCCCTTTCCAGCTGCACTTGTGTAGCTCTTTGCTCCACAACTCTCTACCTATCACATCTGTATCTCCATAACTCTTCCTGCTACTAAGAGGGAAGCATTGATTTCTGCAAACCTAGAAGAAGCTGGAAGCTTCAGAGGTTCAGTGGGAGTTTGTTATGTGTGGGAATGGAAACAAGTCACAACCTAGACCTGAAACCAAGGTCACTGAAGTGTGTATTTTCTGATAGTTGTCCTATGTGAGGCCAGTTGGCTCTGAATGAGGCTTATTGGAAGTGGAGAGGATTTTTTGATCTGCACTTTATTTAGTCTGTCTTAAGAATGGATTCACAGATGGATTCAGGTGCAACATATCCTCAATCATTTGTGCTTCTCTCCATATCAAATACAAGACGAAGTGTATTTATATAATTATAGTGATCATAAAAGTGTTGTAATCAAATCTTTTTAATATAACTCACAAACATTCGTTTCATAAGAGACATAACTGAGAATCAGTTAAAGCAGGAAAAAAGGTGTTTTTTAAAAAAACTTAAATTATAAAATAAAGGAAATTAAAAACGTAATGGTACTTGATAAAAGAGTGAACTTTGGTTTTACCTCTAGCTTTCAGAATGAAACTTTTGAGAGTGATATTTATTCAAGTATTGTTCAGAGACTTTATATGTTTGGGATGCATTTTTGGTCTGTTTTGATTTTTGTATAGAAATTTATAAGAAACTTGAAAAGCAACAAAAGTAAATATTTTTTGGTTTGTTTTCAAATTTATGAAAGTATGACTGATCATTGAAATGAACAAAAACCTTATCTTACTCTATTTAAATTATTTTTTTAAGTTCTACATGCTGAAATCCCAACTAATGTGAAAAGAGAGTAAACCTCAAGTAAATCATAACAAATTGCTCTGAATAAAACAATGGTACCTTAAGCGTTAAACAATTCCAGAAAATAGCTGTTGACAAAAATTCTTCTGTACTGTTCATGCCATCTTGTGGCAAAGTCACTTAATAGCACTGGGCATGAGAAGAATGCCTACTGATTTCTGCAGATTTTGAAGTTTACTTCAAAAGTTGAGGCTTACTCAAATTTCTCTCAATTCAGCTATTTTACAAGCTACATCAAGATCTGGCCACAAAAGTCAGTCTAACCTTTCATTTTTGCAAACTTTGTAATGCTTGCTTTCTCATAATGTGAAGGAGCTATTTGGCTTTATGTTTTGTATTAGAGCATGAACTAAAAGGAACAAAAATGAACAAATTCTGTTTTGCATGGAATTCTTTGTGGTTTTCGTTTGTTTGTTTGTTTGTTTTCCTGACTGATCAAATATAATACTTAATCTCCAAAAATCAGCAGTTACAGCAAACAGAGAAAGAATCGTATTTTCATGGACTGGCACTTGTGTTCTTTTTGGCTATTTGTAGCATATGGTTCAAAGATTTGAAAATGTTAAGAGGTAAAATATTATTCCTTTTCAAGATTAATCAGATATTTAATCCTTCAGTAACTGACTTCATGAGATATTGCTACGTCTGAAGTATATAAAATATAAAAAAAAGTGTACAGAAATCTGTGTAGAAACCTGCTTTAAAAATAATCTTATAATTGAGTAAAACCATCAATCAAAGCTTTTAATAGTTGGACACCTCATTAGATTCTTGAAGAATAAGAGCTGTCTGTCTCTGATTTCACCACAGGAAACAAAACAGAACAAACAAAAATTAAAGGTATGTTTGGGATTCAACATTGTAGGAATTTGAAGCAAATTTACAGTTAAAGGTAAAGCAGTGGAGAAAAAATATATGCTAGGTGATATACCACATAATTAGTATGTTCTTAGTATTAGAATAGTCACATAGCTTTTGTAAATAGTTACCCTAGGATGTAAATTCTTAATAGAAATTGCTAAAGTTGATATTACTATTTAAACATAGTTATTAGATTATGTTTTACAATATGTTTATACAAAATGCTGGAGAAGGATAGGGAGCAAAAAATCATTAGATTGTCAAAAGGAGAAGTAAAGCATAGCAGGGATTTTCCAGCCTTTTGGTGGAATAATTCAGGAGACTCAGCCTTCCTCCCTCCCCTTATGTCCTTATGATTGCAGAGAAATGGAAAACCTGATTTTTAAATCAAATCACTTTTTTTTTTTCCCCTCTCCCTTGAGAAACAGGGAGTTCATGGGATAAAATATATCTTCTTTTGTAAATAATTACTTTGATGTTAGTTAGTGGAAGCAGTATTGCAAAATTTGCAGTGTGATTATTTTGGAAAGCAGCTGCTTTTCTGAAAACGCTGTTCTATCATCTGCAATCTCTGCTTACGTACAAA
>WEIS01103930.1:0-10164 GCA_013389965.1 Todus mexicanus | reverse complement strand
ATACTCCTCTAGCTTAGACATCATCTCCCACCACTTGCTTTCTGCCACAAATTAATTAAGCAGGTCAGCTCTCATTGATTATCAATTTAAGTTTACATGTAGACCTGCCGACTGGACTAAAATGGAAGTAGATATAAAGTATATGGGGAGGGGATGGGCAGCTTTCTGATGCAGCAGTAAAAATGAGTTCTCTTGACGGCTTCTTGGAAGGTGCTTTTAATTTGTTAATGGTTTTCCCATTCGTCTTCTGGCTCTGTCACCCTTCAGCACGTGTGCGTGCGCGTGCGCGCTTTCTGCTGAGGGCAGATCTATCTATCTATCTCCCTAGATCACAGCCAGCTTTTTTTTTTTTTTCTACTGGTGTAAATTACAGTGACTTCATATACTTCGATGGCGATATGTTGATTTACACCATTTGAAGACTTGGCTCAAAATATGTGCTGAGTGGGATGGGAAGCAGATAGGATGGGAGGAATAGCAATGTTCTATTTTGGTAAGAGGGAAGAAATCTTTGCTTTCTTGGCGCTCCCGATTTCACACATTTTCTTGCTAGTTCTTCCTATGCCGTGAGTGCTAATTTGAGGCAGGATGTAGAGCCTGTTCAAGTCAATGGGACTGTCTCCACGGTGTGCTTGGTCTCTGGGGTCGGCATTTTCAGTGCAGACAAACCATATGCTCAGGGTCAGACCCTGGTCAGCAGCGTCGGGACCTGCAGGCTCATGATATATTGGGAAGGAGGTTGAAAGTCCAGGCATGTGGAAGGACCCTGCTTCTCTAACAGAACTAAGCACCTGCCCTCTGAAAATGGCCCCTTTCTGAACAAAGTGCGAAGCAATGACTTGCTGTGATCAGCTGGGTCTTTTCAGAAACAAGGTTCACCGGGGCAGATTCTGACAATGCAGCTGATCCTAGAGCTGGAGGTGAGGTGCCATTTCTGCCCTCAAAACCTGGCAATCCAGAGTCTCAAGGTCCTGATTCGGTTATATAACTTGTTGAATGTGGTCTAGTCTGAGGAAATTACTGGTCCCCAAATCTAAAGCAGAATTGAGGCTGTTCTTGGAAGCGGTGTCTTCGATTAAGGTGGTGTAAGAGATGCTTTCAGCAATGCGTATGGTAGGGATAAAGTTTTTGGGCTCAGTCCTGCTTCTGCTTTCTGTCAAGCTTGACTTTGCAGAAGTCACCAACAAATTACACTGGTGTAAATTTGGATTCTGGCCCCTGATGCTCATATGTGCGAAGTGAGCTAAAAAAGAACAAAACTGGAAATATGTTAAACCAAAAAGAGCAGCAAACCTCGTCAGTGACTGTTAAACATGCTGGTCCATATGCAACCTTTGGCTCACGGAGTCTTCAAACTGCTGATTATGGGAAGCGAAGAGAAGTTGCCAGGAGAAGAATCCCCTGGGCTTACTGCCCTCAGGCATCTGCTGGGACCACCATCAGGAGCCACACCATGGGGTAGAGGAACCTTTGGGCTGACCTGACATGCTGCCCCTCGTGCTAAAATAGCTGCACTGGCTCAGATAAACATTTCCTGTTCTCCGGTGTTAGGTTCAGAGGTAAGGTGTTGTATGTCAGCTTCTGTGTTGACATAAAGCTGAAGGCTTTGCTGCGGTGTGGAAATGTATCCTTTCAGCCTGTGTGCTCTCACAGGTTTGCAAGATGCATACACACACACATGCCTGGTGAGTGTTTCACAGTAACCGTTCTTCTTATAGCCCTCCTGCTGGAAAGAAGGGTATTTGGTGACTGCTGAGCAAGGAGAAGGATGGGAAGTGGGGTCAGACAGGATAAAGTAGGATATTAAAAACACATAAACCATGCTGTGTTGCTAAACGGTAGCAGCATGATATATATTTGCCAGATTAGCGTTTCTGCTCAAGTTCACATCAGCCCCAAATCCCAATTACCAGCCAGATTTGCAACCAAGACCCGTTGTGGGGTGGTGGCTCCCTACCCTGGTGGGACGGAGATGTGCAGGGGTAGCCCAGAGCTGGTTGTGGTGCTGCGCACAGCTGCCGCCCCTTTCTGCAAACACCCTCTGCATGTCCTGGCCTGCTGGATCCTGGGACAAGAGCAGTAGCGTGTGCTGTCTGCAGGCCTAGAGCAGTGCAAGGCTTGCAAATGCTTCTTAACCGCTATTCAAGCCGAGAGGTCAGGATAGAGCCTCACCCCTTCTGTCCTGGATCAGAGGAGTCTGCAGTTGAATTGTTTGACTCTTGCCTCCAACAGAAGGAGATTGGTGCCAGAGATTACACTCTCCTGCTTTGCTCTGAGATAAACTTAGCGGAAGCTCCTGTACTTAGCACAGCATATGCAGAGTAGGAGCTTGCAGAAAAGCCCAGCCAACATCTCAGTGTGGATGCGGCTCCTGGCTGAGATCGGAGAATGCTCTATCCCTGTCCTGAGAGCCTGCATGCTTTGAGGGAAAGCGGGCAATGCTTGCAGGCTTGCCCTGTGAGCTTTAGTGCTTTATGCTGGGAGCAGAGAAAGGGTTGAAAATTACCCTCAGGCTGGGTATTTCCTCCTTCCCCTTTGTCCCCCTCACGATGGCTCTGCAGCCTGAAACAGAAACACAAGTATCCAGTCCTTGTCCAGTCTATTAAAACAATGGGCAGGAGGGGTGGATCTAACATCCATCTGGTAGTTATTGATTATGGCCATCTGGTAAGGCAGCAGCCTTTTCATATTGCTGGATCATAAACTCTCCCAAAAAGCTGTCTCTGCATGGTGGGCTGCATGTGCGCAGGAGAGGCAGGGGTGAGGGGCTGGCTGGGAGAGCAGTTTGTTGCCCCTGGCAGAGGCAGCATCCTCCCTGCTCCCACTGATGCTTCCCCGTGATGTTCCCTGCTGAAGCTCAGTGTGAGGACATGTTGGGGTGTCTGCCCATTTACCTGTGGAGGGGAGGCAAGATCTCACGCAGCATTCAGGGACATCTGGCCTTTTGCATTGGAGCAACTCTAGTTTGGGGGTGAGCTCGAAGCAGCTGTGGCCTAATAGTCCAAGGTGCCTTGGGTACTGTGAGAGGCGGTGGGGCAGCAAGCTCCTGGGTCTCCTGCCTGGTGGGTGAGTCGATCCACCATGCTTGTCAGGCCAGCAGCTCAGCTGTCCCTGCTTGCTCCTGAATGCTTGCATTAGCTGAAGGCTGGCCCTGCCCAGAAAGCCTCTTCTTGGTTTTCCCTACTGAGATTATTTCAACTGTTGATCTGGTTATTTCTTTCTGCATGGAGAGAACATAACCCCATTTGTGTCCCTTCTCCCTTGCAGACATTTCAGGCCAACGAGGATGCCACAGAGGTGGTTCTCAACAAGATCCACAGCCCAGTGCTCACACGCTTCGTGCGCATCCGTCCCCAGAGCTGGCACAATGGCATCGCCCTGAGGCTGGAGCTGTATGGCTGCCGCATCACTGGTGAGGGTCATCTCCTTCCCTTGGCCTTCTCTCTGTCCCTCTGATAGCCCGTCCTGGGGTGCTGCCCCTGCAGTTGTTGTGGCTGCTTGGGGTGGGAACGTTGACACTGTGAGCAGGATGGAGGCACCCATACCAAGGGGGCATGTAGGGGACAGGCACCCAGATCCCAGAGGCAAGGGGAAGCACACAGTCCTGGTGCTGATTTAGTGCCCAGAGCTTAAACCTGTGGGGAAAACCACAAGCACTCCCTTTGCATGCCCTGGCTGGTTACATGCTTTCCTTCCCTGCAGATTCACCATGCTCCAACTTGCTGGGAATGCTCTCTGGCCTCATCCCTGACTCGCAGATCTCAGCTTCTTCCATCAGAGGCTATGACTGGTCTCCCAGCATGGCCCGCCTGGTGAGCAGCCGTTCAGGCTGGTTTCCCCGTGTCCCGCAAGCCCAGCCTGGGGAGGAATGGCTGCAGGTGGATCTTGGCGTGCCAAAGAATATCAAAGGCGTCATTATCCAGGGTGCTCGTGGTGGGGACAGTGTGACCACCACCGAGTCCCGCTCCTTCGTGAAGAAGTTTAAGGTGGCCTACAGCATGAATGGAAAGGACTGGGACTTCGTCCAGGACCCCAAAACAATGCAAGCCAAGGTAGGCACTGCCAGAGCAGCTGCAAAATAAGATATGCTTCTGGCTATCTGCAATCTGCCTGATGGGGTCTTGGGAAATTAGCTATCTCTCCCTGGAGAGGCCTTGGGAATTTGGGTCATCACCCTGAAATCCCAGATTTTGTCCCCTGATCCCTGACTGAGGGCTGGAGGTTCCATCTTGCCCCACTGATGGTAATTTCCCTTCATTTCTTATTATGGACCAGGGCTGGGGATGTGGACATTACCTTCTGGTCCTCCCAGCTCCCACAGGTCAGAGCCCACAAGATAGTCTGTTCAATTATATTTGACACAAGCTTGTGGCTTGCACCTCTGGCAGAGGAAGATGAATCACAACTTCTCCTTGGGAAATTTGCTGTGTCTGAAGTCCCTTTTGCCACACTGGTGTGACTCTGAAATTCCCCGTGTTTTTGCCATGGCATTGGAGTTCCCCATAATATTTCTGCTTAGCAGTATGGGAGTGGCAGGGGGCTTCTCTGCTACTGCCTATTCTCTTCTTATGCAAACTCATCTGCTTCTGAAAATCTGAGTACATTATAATTTTTCATGATCATACAAGTGAATCTTAGAAGACCTGATGCTATCTATAGCACTCTGTTTATTCTTCACAGACTTCAGTTCATGCACATAAGCTGAAAAGCAGCAGTACTTGGACCATGAGGAAAACTGAGCATTTACACTATCCTAGAACATGCAGTAGCTTCTTTATTTGCCAAAAGACAAATCTGATCTTATTTATATGTGAAGTTAGTGGATATTCCCCAGGCTTCCTCTGTGTGGCTTGGATCAGAATCTGACCCCTGCATATAAAACAGAGGCCAGGTTGTGCAATTTTCTTAGAAACAGCCTGTCTGGTCCTCTTGAAAATGAGGAGGAACAGTCCAATTTCTGCTCAGCTGAACTCAATGGCCCAGAGTTGGACAGCTAGACTATTTCAAACTGTGTCTGAGTCCTGCCAGACCCAGATTATCAGGTCTGGTGGAGAGCATGTAGGATGCACACATCACTTGCTTTTTCTCTCTCTCTCTGTATAGCTTTTTGAAGGCAATATACACTACGACATCCCAGAAGTCCGGAGGTTTGACCCTGTTCCTGCCCAATACATCCGAGTACACCCAGAGAGGTGGTCCCCAGCGGGAATAGGAATGCGCCTCGAAGTGCTGGGCTGCGACTGGACAGGTAGGAGCCCCTGCACCTCTGCCCACTGGCTCCGTCAGGGCCACAGCAGGCACAAAAACAGTAAGGTGTGAGTGTAAGGTTATTTCTCTCCGTGATGTCCCACCTCAGAGCCATGCTGTGGCGGGGAGATTACAGCCATGAAGGCAGAACCTGCAATGTGGTGTGACCCCATCTTTTAACTTCCACCTTAGCAAGAATTTGCCTTGATGTGGGATGTAGCAGCAATATTTGCACCGCAATCCAAGCACTCACACAGAGCTCCATGCAGGATCTGTCCCCAGCTCCCTTCTCCCTCCTTTCAGATCTTTTATCTGGATGTTATACAGGCTATCCTACTCTGTGTTAGATAACATTTCAGCTTTTTAATCCAAATGGATAAGATAAAAAGTAGGAAGCAGAGGTGCAGAAGAGGGGTGCAATGACCAATACAGGTATCTTGAGCTGCCACAATAAGGCTTTGCTGTAGAAACAACTGTCCTTCTCTCATTGAACCCCATGCTGAAATCCTTTTGCAGACTATTTTGGGAATTTAACTCTACGACATCTCTAAAACATGCCTAAGAGCAGGATAGTTTGATCCCTTTTGCCCACCTGTTTTTCACAAGCAGTATGCCTTGCAGACACCGTTGGTTTTAATGCAGAGGTGAGAACTGTCTGACACACTCATGGGGATCAGTAGAAGTCATGCCTTTGACCCTCTGAGGCTCAGTGATGATTGATTGCTCCATAGCTTCGTCCCCCAAAGCCAAAAATGCAACTAACAGCTCGTTGGGTCTGGTGCTAGATTTTCAGTGCCAGGGGCTAGTTGTCCCTTTTTTAAATCTACTTGATTTTTCAATAATCTGCTTAAATCTGAATCTGGTGTGCAGATGTCAGTGATAAAGAGGTACGATTTCCACTTTATAAACACATCTGTAGAAGGCATTTTCTTGTAAGAATTCCCACTCTAGGAAACTTAAAAGACACAGAGCTTTTTCCACTGTTTTGTGGAGTCTTTACTACCCTTTCCTCCTGTGATGTGCTGTGAGACGCATTACAAACACTGAAGAGCAAATTACACAACACACATACGTACAATTAATACTGATAATTTGTCACCTTTGAAGTCGATGCCAAATCTGTCCCTGGACTGGGAATCCATTGTAAATTATCTAAACTTTAAATCAAGATTAGATCTTAATTTAAATCTTACATCATCTTTGGGATGTTGTAGGAGAAGCATGGATCATGGCTTTCATGCAAGCAGTGGGAGCTGAGACTCTGTGCAGAAGTAGTTAAGCAGCTCCCAGGAGTCACCAGACACCAGATCTCTGCAGACTGTTGCTAGCTGGTGCATCACAGCACTGCATCACTGCTGCAGAAGAAGGCAATCACACAAGACTTCCAACCACGTACATGTCAGCCCCTCCATTGCACTCCTGCAAATTATAGAGTAAGAAGGGTTTGGCATCCTCAGCTTGAGATATTTTTGATCCAAATTTTCTTTAACAGCTATGTCCATGCTCAGTTTCGATATCAGCAGCAACAGCCCATGTTTTTTCCAGGCAGGGTGCTTTATGGTGGTTTCCCAAGGTGGCTGTCTAATCATTTGCACATTGCGATGTTTAAAACTCAACTGCCAAGTCATAAATATTCGTAGCTTTATTGATCTACAGGCGTACAGCTTTGTAATCAGAACAGGGCTTGTAATCTTGTGGATTCACCACATTATAAAAAGCATTTATATTCCTGATGCAGCCTGGGGAGCAGAGATAGTCCATGGCATTATCTACATGGTAAATCCAGGCTGGCTACATGCAGCAGTCTGTAGCAATGCCAAGACACAGACCTCCTTTGCTGTGAGGACCCAGGCACGTTACAGAACTGGCTGTGAAAGCCCAAGCAAGTGCAGCTTGGGAACAAGATTAAGAGACAGATTAAAACAAGCTGATCGAAAATATTTTCAAGTGAGGGCCTAAAGCCTGTGTGTACCTTGCCCAGCTGTTTCTGTTTCTTAGCAGCAACAAGCATCTTAATGACTTTAGTCAAAGGGGTAACTTAACAGCAATGGGTCTCACAAACTAGTTGGCTAGTAAGTCAGAATTGGGAAGCAAGCAGTCAGCAATTGGCTTCTTTCAAAGACCTGCCAAAATTTTTCCTCTGAAGAGTGGAGATTGATGAATGTTCACTTGCAGCTGGGTTTCTCTCCTTTGAAGTTCCAAACATCTGGTTTCAATTGCTCAATGACTTTGCATTTTGATCAGCAGTTACCACCAGTTGCACAGACACTTGCTGTGCCAGTGAGAGAGAAAGCAAGCAAGCAAGACCTCTCTTTTCCACTTTCCATTTCACACATCACGTCGTCCTCCCTGCTATTTTCATTATCTCTTGTAACCATCGTGTTGTGGCTCTGCCATGGTAACTGATTTTTCGAGATATATTTCTGCGGCTTGTCCGGGGCACTGCAACACTGCTGATTTACATCCGCTCAGCATCTGTGTCCCGTATGGGACTTGGTTTTCAAGGTCCTTCCACATTGTCACATTTCAGCTATAAATCTCAATATACAAGAACAACAACCTAAAAAAATGTACCAGCTCTAAATAACTTGCAGCTTTTGATAAGTTGTTTTCACCTGTTTCACCTGGTGCATTTCTTTTTCTCTCTTTTTTTTTATTATTTTTTTTTAATGGCATTTTTTCTGTGCCTGGCTGCTTGCAATTTGCTTCTTAGTTGCATTTGGAGTTTTATGGGGTTGTAACAAATTTGAGCTTACAAATTAAAAGACTTTGAGGTTATTTGGTATTTTATCCTGAACAAAAGACAGCCACTGGGAAAAAAAAAAAAGTAAAACCCCCTGAGAGTTTATGTGCAACATGTTTAATAACAGGAGAATAAAAGGGCAGAAAGGAGCCTATGGAAAATATTCAATGTATTTAGCCATTTCCTCTTGCTTCAGGCTTTATTAAATGATACCCTGAAGGGTGCCGACAAAGGAACACAATCACACATAGCAGAGTAAAGCAGCCTCTTTTAAAAAGTGGAAAGAATTGTCTGCTGTACTCCAGTTAATGCACCCTTAAAAAGAGAGACTGCTGGAACCTAATGTCATTTACTGTTGATCTTAATATCCTTCCCTTTCTTGCTTAAATTTCCCCTGACACCTGCTTGGAGGTTGTTTCACATGGGCTATGCTGGAGAGAGGGAAATTGGACAGAGACCCTTTGAAAGTGTAGTCAGGAGCCTGGAGTGTGAAACCAGATGCTTTCTGCAGTGAGCCAGAGCGCACTGGGGGATCCTCTGGGTCCGCTTGTGGTTACATCATTTGTGGGTTTGAGTGACTTGTTTTATAAATTGGCACAATTGGTGGGAATGTTGTGTGTGTTGTTTTTAATGTGTCATATGCCTTTATGAGAGAAAAAGATGTTCTGCCTGTGATCTCTCTTATCCAGTAATGACAGCTAAGTGGATTGCCAACACTACTGTAGATTAAAAAATTAAGGGAAAAAGTAGCATGTATGTCTAGAGGAGAGCCTTGTCCAACGGGAACTCTAAATCAAAGAAACTCCCATATGGAAACAGCCAGATCACTTGAAGTTCAAACCATGCTGACATTTGTAACATGTGGAAAATCCATGGTATTCTTGTTCTATCTTTTGCTGCCGTTATAAGAACATGAGAAAAAGATTTTGTGCTTTGCTTCCTCCTACCTGGGCTCTTTTTATTGTCTATTGCAACATCTCTGCTCCATTTTTTTCAGATGTAAAGCCCACTGCAGAGACGCTAGTGCCCACTTTGAAGAGCGAAGAGACCACCACCCCATACCCAACCGATGAAGAGGCAACTGAGTGTGGTGATAGCTGTGGAGAAGAGGAGGGTATGTGTCAGAGCAGCACATCTTGACCTCAGTAAATGATGGGTTAAGGGCGAATCAAATACTCTTTATCTTCCCATTAGCTCCTAAACATGGGACTGATTCCTGGAAAGCTTAGAGTAATATTATTAGTGATAGGTCAAGATAAGAAAAAAACAACAACCGAACCTGCCAAAATCTGATAAGTTATATCAAGGAAGGATGCAAGAGCAAGAGATAGCAGGTAATTCAGTCCCTAGGGTATGAGACTTGTAGAGCTGTTCTCCCAGCTTCCTTATGTGACCTGAAGAAATTCACTTAATGCCACCTCTGTTCCAGATCCCCTTGGCTGGGTGTCATAAATTCAGAAGGTGATTCAAGGGAGAGATTCAGACTACCTGGTATGCAGGGCTCCTTTTGCAGAGGTCACAACTGTGGGAGTAAATCATGACATGCAGAGAAGGCTGATGTCCTGAACACCTATCTGTTAAGGGTAATCTTCCCTAGTATCAGTTGCTTAAAATATAGGAGGATGGTCTGGGCTCCTTGTGCAGGCAACAGAGAGAGGAGAACACTAACGCCAGGCAGGAGTTTGTCCTCCCAGTCTTAGATGGCTGTCAGATGTGCAGGGAATGTTTTGGTGGTACCTGTGGTGCTTGCTTAATGCTTCTGGCTATAGAAGAGACTGAATGTTAGTTTAGACTACATGCTGTGCTTGTTAAGACCCAGTGCTGGGGGGGACTAATCTTCTCTACCTCAGGTCCGTACCTGTAAAAGCAGACATCATATACTTACATTCCTTGCAAGGGAGATGTGAGCATTTAAAACTTGTGAAATGTCCAGATTAGGGATTAAGGCGAGAGGGCTTGGCAGAGCTGTGCAAGGGTAGTTGTACAGTGCAGTGCGCAGGAGATGCATGCCTCTGGGCACAACAGCAGAGCCTGGGCCTCAGCACTGAGCTGGGGCATTTACACAAGGACTTCAACAAGAAATCTCATGAGCAAAAGCTGTCATTTGAGATAGCTCCTGGGACTTCTCTCACTTCAGCTTCCAGTCACAGAGAAAAAAAAAATAAAGGGGGGGG
>WEIS01103765.1:0-18000 GCA_013389965.1 Todus mexicanus | reverse complement strand
AGGAGTGCAAATAGATTTCTTTGCACTTTCATATCTGAATTAAATACCTGAAATCAACCTCAAGTTATGAGGATTGAACCACTTCTAGTCTGGGTGTACATCTGCAGCGTTGCAGTAGAACGTTAGATAGGATCAGATGCCAGGAGTGGTTTAAAGCCACAAAACCATCAGATACGAGCTTCAGAGTAAAGAAATAAACATTTTTATTGTGGGACGTCGGACCGTGTTCCCTGTCAGAAGCGCTACAGCAGGAAAAACAGATGCACAAGGAATGCTGTTTAAACAACACAGCCCTTCCCAAACCAGAGGCAATATATCCCACATTTAATTAAAAAGGGAAGGATTTTGGCAACGACGCCACAGAGCTGGGAGAGGATGGTGGTCCTCACATCTAGATGAGGGCTTTGGCTATGGTTTGGTGCTTAATAAAGACTTGACTTTGGTGCTGGCATTGGAGGTATCACAAGCTGCACCTAAGATTTCATATTCAGGTAATCAGGGATCTTCCTTCGGCTTATTGCACAACAAACTCTTGCTGTTTTTAATTCTGACCTAGTATTTGCTTATCATGTTAGGATCTGGGGATTTGAATCTGAATTTGAATTTTAAAAACTTGGGAGTAGCTATCGTGGCTAACATTGTTGTTTCATCACTACAGTCATTTATCGGGTGCAATAATATGAATTATATTGTGATAAAAAAATCTTTATCTACAAAAGCCCATTGTCATGATCAATATTAGGATAATGTTGTACACACACAACCACACAATGCACACTCTGCATTTCCAAAATTTGCTGATAGCTCTTATTGCTGCATTTGGCACCTGTCTGAAATAGCCAAATACGTTTCTTTATGAGTCCACTGAAAGTTTGCCTGCACTTTAATGAGCAGGATTCTCTCTGAACACTGTGCACAAGCATTCATGCCTTCCCCGCTCATACATGTGTAATTATTTAACGGTATCTAGTCTCTTTTGGATCTGCGTCTGCAAATCAGAAGCCATTTCCATTGGACTTCCAGGGATAAAAATGCATTTAAATGCGCAATTCCATGGTAAAATGAAAATCTGCTTTCAATATTGTTTGCAAAATCGACAGCTCAACTTAACAGAAGCCATTAAATTATTCACAAAGTAGCAGCTGCTCTTGTAAAAATACAGCCTTCTTTTTGGGCATGAAAAATAAACTAGTTGATAAGCAAGAGATAAGCCATTTGACTTCTTCTTTGTGTGCCCAGCATGGCACGCAGAGCCAATTCTGTACAATCTGATGTTTACAGAGCAATCGTAATGTACGACCTCCTTAGGCAACAGGGACACAAGAAGCCTTTAAAACGCTGAAGCAAGCATTTAATCAGAACTCTTCATGCTGATCTTTGAAAAATTCAATAAGTTCAAAAAATGTAACTCCTTCTAAAGATAAAATACCATTATTTTTTCTTTTTCTTCAGGAGTTGCAAATATATCCCAATGAACTCCTGGTGAGCCACATGGACTTCAGACATACCACTCCTCTTTTTTTAAAAAAGAAGTAAATAGTAGAGCTTTTCTGAAAGAAACAAATCAAGGGTCTGAAGAAATGCAAATGGTTAAGCAAAACAAATCTTGTAATACAGTATAGTTCAGTAATAATGCAACAATCACACTTTTTTTTAGGCATTTAAACAAATCCCTTTTATCACCTGAATAGCTATTTCCATGTGAATAAGTTTGTATCATCTCTTTCTATTATTCATTGCCTTCTTTTTTTAATTTATTTTAGTTTTTTATTTTGATCTGTTGAAATCAAGCGTTCCTGCTTTTGTGAGGGTTTTGTGTTTTGGTGTGGGGTTTTTTTTATTTGGAGGGGGTTGGTTTTTGGTTTTTTGTGGGGTTTTTTTGAGGCAAATAACTGCTGCAGGAGGCATGAGATTGAACATGATCTTACACATCACCAAGTTGCTCCACCTTAACTCTACATCAGGTTTTCTCAGACTATACAAAGGTATTTTTAAAGCCAATGGGTAAAATTCTTTTGGTAACAAAATTAGTGGGAAATTCTATTGCCAACTTAAGTGTGGTCAATTCTTTTTTTTTTTCATTCTTTTTTTTCTGGCTACAACTGTTTTCCTGCACACGTCTTTTTAAATTAACAGATTCTAATAAAATCCTTTAGTTTCAACAAATTCCTGCAGGGAAACCACACCACTTTGTTTGCTTGTGTGTAAAAATACAACTCAACTTCTCTGCTTCTTTTGGTCGAGTTTTCCATGGCTTTGTATTTTTAGATTAATTTTGTGTTGTCTTGTTAATTCCCGGTGCTGACGTGTTTTCCTTTGACAAATACAAATCGAATAAATATTGTTTTTATAATACTTTTAAAGCTCATTGAGAACAGCTGTTGCCACTGAGAGAGCTGGAAAAGGTACATTAAATGAGAACATCTCCCATTTGTGCTGTAATTTAACAATTTGATACCTGAGAAGATAAGGCACTTCAATCACGACTAAGCAGACGAAACTCTTAATGGTAGCATAACATGTCATTATTTCACTCTTTGGATATTAGGCGTGTTAGCAGAGGCAAAACTGTTTCAGTGGTTGTGCCAGGAAATTTAGGAATTAAAATAAAAGGTATGTGAGAAAACTAAAGAAGTAGTTAGTATTTATAATCAACTCCTCGTTTTGGTCTTCTTGTATGTGTGCAGCATAGACAGTTGTATTTCACTACGCAGTCTTCTGCAGCTTGCAGTGAAATCTGGCTTTAAAACATCTACAAATGGAAGTGCCAAGTCTTTGCTAGCTCTGGCTGAGATTTCAATCTCTACTACTCATTTGCTCTGTTAGAACCATACACAAAATTAAGCTAACCACTATATAGGCCGAATAGTTCATTTTATATCTCCCTGCAGCCTAAGTAATCAGGCTCCTTAGGAACTACCCTAACAGTGCCAATATTACTTAAAAAAAAAAAAAAAAGGGTGTGTCTTACAGGGTGATCCAGATGTGGTAGTACCAAGCTGTGATGGGGCGCCAGCTGAAAAGAGACTGGATAACTAAGTATTTGCTTCAATCCCAGGCCCTTGCACTTCAAAGTCTTGACTAGTGTGTCAGCAATAGAGATCTTGCACCTTGAGATTTTATCGGGTTTCCCAAACCATGTGAAGTTTGGCTGGTGATCTTGGAAGCGGGCAAGCGGCTCTCCTCTCAGCTGCCAATGCACGCTAACAAGCTGGAGTGCCAAGACACAAGATGAGCAACATAAGGCTGCTATTGCTCAGTAATTATAGCAGGCAAAGAACGGAGGACATTCCTGGTGAGTAGGCATTTTCTTTGTTCAGTAAAGTGGTACTTTAGACCAGGTCTTTTTTTTGTTCTTGATTTTAAGTGACTATCTAGAAATACCTGTCTGGGCAAAAGCTGCTGGTGAGCAGAGACATTCCTACTGCTTGGGGTGAAGGTTGCAGCAGTGGAAACGTAGGTGAATGCTCCAGAGCATCTCAGCTAAAGTGTTCAGGGAAGACTTGATTATAAGCGATGCTCTAGAGACTCCACAGAGGCAAAAGTGCCTCCAGCATTGCAAGCCCCAACCCACAACGGGCAAAGCAGGCACTGCCGAACTTGCGTGTTCCTTCAGCTGCTCTTCATGACGCCGTGTATGGGGCACACCCTCTGCTTGGCACTTCCAGCCCAAGGACCAAGTGTCTCTGCTCCTGGCTTTTGCCCTCTAGGCATCCAGAGCAGGGAGATGTGCCGGCCAGACTGGAGGCAGGTAGGTTCACGGGAGAAGAAAACCATTTCAGGGGGTTAATTGAAAGAGAAATACATCTGCAAACACAAGATGCAGAATGGAAGCCTACAAATGAATGTTGCCAGCTGGAGGCTGGCCAAACTGATAAAGCAGAAAAGAAATTGAGGGTTAAATGTTTTGGAAGCTGAAGTCTTGGAGTTCAAAGAGGAGCTCAAAGGGAACTCCTAGCCACCAAGTCCGTACAAAGAGGCTTCTGGCAAACACAAGCCTTCTGCAGGACAGCTTTATCCCAAACAGAGTTTCCGAGATGGAATAGTTTGGATGAATGTTTAAGGGATATCTTTTAGCACCTGGGTGCCCTTGTGCAAGGGAAGACGATGTCCACAGAGCTGTGGCTGAGGGGCAGAAGGAATTGCTTTCCACAGAGAAACGTATGAGAAGTGCATCTGCCCACAGTAGATTGGAAGAACAATGTGTAGCCATGGATGTATTTTCCTTGCTTGGTAGAAAGGGGCAGAGATGAGCTTTGCCTCCAGGCCAGGAGGTGAGGGAAACCAGGGCAAGGCTGGAGGTCACTCTGCCTTCCCTGGAGCATCAGCTCCTGTCCACATCAGAAGGAGGTACTATACGTGATGGCAACCCAGTTTTCATGAGGTATATAGGGACTGAAGGACTGCAACTAGAAACTCTTGCCTAAATCCCAGGGAGAAAGCATCATTAGAAAAACGACTCTTTTCCCAAACAAAGTCCCTGTTTCAGGTCCACATAGTCTACTGTTTTCTGTGCACTAGACTGGGAATAGAAAAGGTGACTTTTTTTCCACTGGACCAGGAAGCTATACTCAAATCAGAGGACTGGACAACTGGTGATGTGCCTTTCTGATGTAACACTCTCCATGCCAGGCCTTTCTGGTGGTTTTGTGACAAGGATCCTGCATTTCCAGCACTGACCCTCCTCCAGAGGCTATACAAGACCACCTTGGTCTTCAGAGAACCTTTTTTTTCCAAAAGCTGAGGTCAGAGTCCTTTACAACAGAGGTCTGCTTTGTTATCCCATTCTATAGTGGGGTATGAGTGTCACAAGGAGAGCAAGGCACGGCTGCGGAACACTAAGGGTCTTAGTGCAGGAGTTATATTTACAGGTGGAAACGTCTTAGTTGTGGTATCAACACACTCTGAGCAGGTGCATAACTACGCCATAGCGCTGGAGCAAGGCTACGCTTCAAGAGTTAGCTAATTGTATCTCTCTCAGAAAGGAATTGCCTCAGACCAGTTAATTTGTCAAGATAACGAATTGCAGCAATACTTCTCGTTTGGAGCTGGGCCACTAACACTGATCTGAACTGTATTTAAACTCTTGATGACAGAGACTGAAAAAGATATTGCAATACTGGAGGTACAGGTTCCTAAAGCAAAACTGCATGTGCAAAGCTGGAGTTGAGAGGCAGCAAGGGCATGCGAGTACACATCCTGCATATCCCTTAGATATGAAGAAATTCCCTGGGGCACCGACTCTGGTGCCTGGGCAGGCAGAGTTCATCTTGAATCTTCAGGAGTGACTGAGGTCCAAAAAGGATAATATAGTATCCACGAAGTCTCATTTTCTGCAATATGAGATAACACATACAGCATTTTTACATCCTCCCTTCAAAAAAAAAAAAAAAGAAACAGACCCCAAAAGTACTGATTTGAAGTTACTGAAGCTTTTCTGGTAGTCACAAGAAACAATCCCTCCGTGGGCCTGAAGTTGTGATTTCCACAGCACTGTATTCTCCTGTACTCTAGGTGACTACTGCATTTTTCTCTTCTGTGCAGCAGTAGACACAAATAAGTTTAGAGGAGAGGAAAAGGAGAAGTAAAAATGCCCACTTAGCCAAATGGCTCTCCTCTATTTCTGCTGAAAGCAAACAGCCATCAGGTAATATGAAATTATGTATGTTCTTGTGCTAGACCTTCTCCTCTAGCTGCCAGATGTTTCTTCCCCAGAAGAGAAATGTGGACCAGAACAAAAAGAATGATGGATGAGCAATATTGTCCCTGAAGGATGCTCCAGACATGCTTCAGTTGGGGAGCGGGACTAGCTCTCCTTGGACTTCACAGGAGTGCTCCTCCAAAGATACCAGGACAAAGCCTCTGCTGTAACTGGTATCTCCTACGAGTGGAGTAGGACTGATTGAAGTCTCTTTCATTTGTACTCCATCAGTGCTTTTTGGTGTTAGAAAAAGCAGGAATGTTTTCAGAAATGATTTCATGCTGCCAGGTTAAGCAGAAATAATGGCAGGTAAAGACAGAGAAGCATGTAAGACCTTTGACAAAGACACCCTGACTCTTGCCTGGCCCTGGCACACCCTCTCTGGGAAATGGATGCACCGAAAACAAAATCGGTGGTTGATGACTGTGTGGCTATGTCAGTGCCTTATAAATCATCAACATGAAAAATTAGCCAGACAGATCATTTCAGAATATTCCTGCTGAATGGTCTACTTAGTAATATAATTACTTTCTTTCTCATGTTATTCAGAATAATCATTCTCTACCTGGAAGTCCACTTAATTTAGAAAAGCAAAGTGGCTTTTATTTTGGAATAAATGCATCCACAGGCAGAGTTCTTTCAAAACAGCTAATCTGGTCATTGCCACATGTAAACAAGCCTTATAAATTGATGGGGATGGTAAAGAACTCATGTAGGTATGGCCAGGACATCTTACTCAATTTGCAAGCACTTACTTAGACCTATCTTCCTCAGGGCTAATATGGTGATCAACAGAGCTTACAGAGAGCCAGGTTCCATTTAAACAACACAGTCTCATGCATGAAAAAGAAATGAGCTTTTGAAAACTATCTCTTCCTGTTGTCCACGCAAGTTCCAAGTCTGTCTTACTCGAGTTGATTCTCACTTTTAAATACTACTGTAAAGCGGTAATCTAGGATTTAGAACATCTCAGAAGCATCAACGGCCCATAAGGTTGAATCTAAGGACAGCAGGGGCTGGAGATAAAGCGCTGGCTGTCTCTGAATGACTTATAAAGCGTAACTTTACGTTGCTGGCAGCTAGTTATTTGCTTTAGCTGCTGTAGAAATGTCTTGCTGTGCACAGATTACAAAGCAAAGCTTAAATGTTAAGGTAGAAAATTACAGAAAGAAGCGATCTTTGCAGGATGTGTTATATCATCTTGTGCATTATGTAGGGTGCTTATCTGTGTTTCTTCCCAAGACTTTTCTGCTGCTGGAGCACTCCCAGGAAAGCAAGGACCATCTCAGACTGGAAATCTGGGCTGAGGTTGCTCTGACTGTGCTTGTGGTGGCTTAGCGCATGTGTCCACACAGCGTGGCAGCAGCAAGAGCTATGTGGGAGATGCAAAGTGACCTAGATCAGCACCCCTAATTTCTGTAGCTGCGATAGTTGCTCCGTCCTCGGCAAGTGTGATGTGAACCAAATACCAGTCACGTTACAGACTGACCTTGTTTTCTTGGAGAAACCTGTGTAAAAAATGGATATAACAACACTATTGACACTTACCTCACAGGATGTTGTGAAGCTTAATTAAATGTGCGCAGAAGCATTCTGAGATCCTTAGATGAAAGATGTTTTTATAAATGCAAATTATAATAATTATGGCTAGTAACCACCACCAACTACTGAAACAATTAAATCAGGTTGCCACAGGCCATCACAACAACGTGTGCAAAGAGGCATCAGCCATTTAATGACATATATGCTGCGTGAGAACTCAAAGCTTTAAAAATGCTGTAAACAAAGAGGAAAAAACTAGGCACTTGGGGCTTGGCCCCGCCAGATGCATTTGGTGGAAGTTTCCTCTATTGCCTCCATCAGCCCCGTGTTTGCATTGCGACTTATCCCCAGGGAGAACAGCCCACCTAAAAAATTGCATCAGTGGGATCATTTTATGTCCCTCTGAACTTTATATTTAATATTGCAAGGAAACTGAAAATGACTGCAAATAGCTTGGCTCACAAAAATCGGGAAATACATAAATACAACTTTTTTGGGTTAATTCTCCCTCTCACTCCCCCAGCCCAGCATCACAGAACAGGCTCTGGCTACAGGGTATTATCCATCTGACTTTCCAGGGGTGAAAACAAAAGCTAAGCAATCAAGATGTGTCTGGTCAAATACTTAAAGGCCCAGTGCACACATTTAGTTGACAACTGACTGAAATCTGAACCATTCTGCTCAGCCTTTCTTGTTGCTTCAAAACTGATTTGGGCTTAAATAGCTAAAACCTACAGGTGTTTAAATGCTCCCCCTTGTCAGCAGAACAGCCTCATCAGGCATGGTCTGAGGATGTGGTCAGACTGGAAGAGATATCCAAAGACCCCACAGGTGAATCCCAAAGAGCAGGCTTGCCCACCTGTGCCCCTCAGGCTTATTTCATTGCTTGCCTTTAAAGACAAAAATTCAGAAGAGTAGTAGTTACTAAGCACCCAACTTACCAAAGCAATTAGGCTAAATGCACTGCAGCTAGAAATTTAAGCAATGGACTGAATTTAATTTGAGAATTCATGGTCATAAGACTGAAACCTTTAACATTTAACCTTGCAGCAAATTAAATCAGCTTTCTGATCAAGTGAAAAATTCTATGCTATTGAAGTTTGAAAGTGCGAAGCACACACTTATTACAAGGAGTATTTTTTTTTCTTTTTCTTTTAATGAAGGAAAACTTGGGACCAGTTAGTTGCCTAATCCAAATAATGGGAAAAATGGGAATAGTATCTGTAAATAAAGACCAAGTTAGAAACCAATATTGCTTTCTGGCTTCTGCCAGACTAATGTGCTCATAGTCACTGGGCTTCACAGAAAAAAAAAATAAATTACACATGCTGGAAGGTCATACAGACTAAACTTACTCTGATATCAAGACATCAACGACCTTAACACGTGAAGAGTTTAACAGGAGTTAGCTTTCTATGTACCAAAATTGAAAATGCTTATGTTTTTTCCAGTCATTTTAAAAATACCCATTTTCTAAAACACCTTTCGTGCTTTAAGAATTAGGATACTAAGCTGGGAATTCCTTGGGCTAGTTTTCATAAAATGAGGGCTAAGTTTTTATGGGGTCTGTGTGTGTGCACACGCATATTGGTAATACTAGTGCAATGTATAGAAAACATTCTACGCAGTAGGTAACAACACATTATCTTAAACCTCCAAAGTCTGAAAATTTATTGCGCCGCGTATACATTCAAGTTGCGTTTGCACACACATACACACACGTGCAATGTGCACATACTGATATCCCGCTCTCTTAATGACACTTACACAGTGCTCTGTTCAACGTCTCTTGGCTAAATCCTACAATGTGAGATAAAACTTGGGTGCAATCTTTAAATGCACCTCAAGGCAGTAGGACATAAAAGCAGTTGGGGTATTAGAGCACGTCTTGTTTTAACCATCTCCAGAGCACCCTGAATGACATTTCACAATTTACAACAAAGGTGTGGCTAATAAAGCCGCTGAAGCAGATATAAGGGCAGGTCCTCCCTGATAGGCATTTATGGCCTGTCACTCACCTGCTCCAGCGCTTTGCTGCACAGACTTGCTGATAACCACCAGCACATTCTGTGGGTCGGGTGCCCAAAGGCCTTAAAAGCCGAAGTGACCATACTGACATCTGAAAACCCCCAGTGATGGGCTGATACTTGCCTTCCCGCCCCTTACCTTTAGAGGAGACTATTTCAGAGGGAAAACGTAAGCATTTGGAAAGGGGACACACTGCGCATCGTATGTCCTTTTGAAGGGAAAATGCAACCTTGTAGAAACAGCAATTTTTCAATTCCCAGGCTGTTCCTTCCACTCCCTGAGAAGATCTTCATCTGACTGGTATTCCTCAATTACAGCGTGGCACGAATACCAGAGTGTTGTTGGGTTTTCTTCTCAAAAACCTCAAGGAGGTAGTTTATACTATATGCTGCCTTCTGCAAACACAAATACTTTCTCCCTGCCTATTTAAATAAACTCTGTCAGCAGGAGCAGCGGCTGTGGCTGTTGCTTGGGAAGCTCAGAGCCCTGGAGGGAGCTGTGGGCAGCTCCTGTCATTGCTTGCGCTTCTGAAGGCAACCAGGAGGAAAGGCCATGGGGAAGCAATGCAAAGAGATGGTGCCTGACGCCAGGGAAAAAAGTCACCCCAGCTTCTGCTGGAGTCCCTTCACTGCCCAGTTTCACTCCCTTTCTTGCTCCTCCTCTCACTGAAGTAGACAACAAGAGTTGTCTGAGTCTTCTCAGACTTTGGGTGGAAACTCTTCCTTGCACTTCATGTTTTGTGGGACATTTTTGGACTGGTTTAGGTTGCAGGTGAGAACTTAGCCCACTGCAGGGAGAAGGGATCAGTGAGAGGGAAACTGTCACCACGATCCTTTCTGATCTGCAAAGAGTGGTTTGAAGCAATACTCTGTCTGCTGCTTTCAGGCCGATTTTACTAATGTTTTTGCTTCAAACTCAGCAAAATTACTGTAGGACTCACCTAAACTAGGTCTGGGTGAGAGTGCCATGTGAGCAGGTTGTGCTTGATCCTGGAGCCTCTAATTATACCTACCCTGGGGCCCTAATGGAGTAGGGGGTACAGGCAGCCACAATGGCCAGTGCTGGGGGTTTCTCGAGCTGCTCACCCAGCTGGTGTTTTCATCTGTTCCTTTTGTATCACAAACTAGAAGAAGAACTTAGTCTGAAACCACATGTAAAAATAAGCTCTTCAATTTATACTTCTGAAGTCAAAATAGATGTGTAGAACAGCAAGAACTTTCAAGACCCCACCAGTACCAATATAAAGAAAGGTAAAATCACTGCTACTTAAAATAGTGTAAAGAGAAAGAGAGTTAGGAAGCAAGTAAACTGAAGCACAGGAAACAGATTTCTAGCATGCTGAGTAGCATAAGGAGTGGAAGAACATCATCATAGCAACTCAATATGAAAATGGTCAGGGACTACTTCACAGTCTTGTATTAGCAGGTGGCTGGAGCCTTTTAATCAGGCATCTTTTCTATTTGTAATGCCTATAATTATCTATTAAAAAGACAAGGTCAAATTGGCACATGAGATTTTTCTCTCCTCACCCCAAGCTTGAGGGTGGCAGGGCTATCGAATTTTGGAAATCTTTTCTCTTGCCAAGAGAATTGCAACTATCCAGTTTGGGAAATTGTAGCAGAGATGGTACCTGAGGATCCTTGCCTTGGCTAGGCTAAAAGGAAAGCCAGCACGCTCAGATGCTTATCATGGCAGCACAGTGATACTTGAGATTTAATCTATCAGTATAAAAAAACCTCCACCGAATTTAAGTGACGCTCACAATCTCCACCATCCCAAAGGGGAAAAGAGGAAGGCAAAGCTGAATCCAAACAACCTTCCTGCACAACAGATTCCCTGATTCTGGTGATGGCCAAGCTGATTTAGCCATTATGTTGACCTGATCTAAATATTGTTAAAACTAATCATGAAAAAATATCCAGTTTCAAACATAAGGCAAAAATTTGCCATTTTACAAGCACCTGAGGTATTCTCGATACTAGAGTTAACCGATGCTTATTTCTTTAATTAATTTTCATCTGAAAATACCTTTTTTCCAAACCCTGATTTTTATTTTTAAACTGTACTGACTTCCAAAACTCCCACATAACCAAAACCTGTTGGCTACCTTTGCCATCTCTGAAACTTTCTTTTAAAAAAATTGCAAACACCTTAATATACATCATGTTTTTACTGTTTCTTCATCTTGTATATCACTGATACACCAAAATTTAGGCAGTACTTCAAACACAAAAGTTGCTTTAAAATTAGTTTTTAAGGTTTTATATCCTTTTCTTCTGAAAGAGTGGAACTTTTAGGGTTTTTTTCTAACACTATTTTAACCAACTCGTGTGGGACCCATGTATAAGAATCAACACAGTCAGGCATCAGCTTAGAGGAGTAATTTAATATTTGCATATGGGCAAAGCAGTTTACCTCCTGCAGACTGCAAATTACTAATCGTATTGACTGTTTCTTTTACCCCAAAAAAGGATGTCAGATCAGCGTGTGCAGAAGTTCTTGCCTTGCTTTTGTAAATATTACACTTCTTTGACAACTGCAGCACTGGGAACCAAAGACATGCTGAATGAAATGCAAACAGTAAATAACTTCAATCAGTTGATGGGAAAACCTGAAATAAAACGTTTCTTGCTTTCTTCAATTTTCTCCTTCATCTCAGTTGCGTATTGTATTTACCCTTAGTCGAAAATGAGAAGTTTAGGATGGGGTGACATCTCCGCAAGCCCCGGCATAGCCTTTGTGTATCATGGTTGTTGTCACACTGACACCTAATGGCAGATACGAACTAGAGTATTATGGCTGATTTCCCAGGGGTGTGTTTTCACCCTATGTTGTAAAAATTCCTTCAAATTACAGAAAATAAGTGAGCTTAGAAAATGGGCTTCCCCTGACTGTGTGGTTCACCTCTGGGAGGGCAGCACTGGAAAGGTGACGCTGGTGGGGAGAAGCTGAGGGGAATATGCCAAATTAGCACCAAAGGCTAAAATGAGCTGGCCAAAGGCATCCAGTAGCTTGGTGATGGCTGGAACGGTCTCATCTCATTCAGTCCCTGACTCACTGTGGTGTTTCTGATCCTGACAAGGAGGCAGCAAAGCTCCCAAACACACAAGGGAATTGGCTGGGACAGTATAGTTGACAATAGTATATGAAAATAAGATTTTGACTAAAGCTCATGCTTCCTTCAGGAGCTTTTGAAGAAATTGGGAAATTTTCTGGAATGTTTTACTGCTAAAATTCTGTTTATTACAGTGATCAGAGTGGAATGTTGTGGTCTTAATTCTTCCCTTACACACCTGAGGCAACAGCAGCACAGTCAGCAGGACAACGTGGGTTTACGCAGCAGCAGACTACGTCCACATAGACTCCATATCTGCAGCTGTGAACTGAACATCTTGCCATTTGGTGGCTAAAAGCAAGGGCCTAAGGTAGCTTAGTAGCTCAGCAGCTGTTTTTCATTTGCCACAACTCATCCTATGTAGTAAAATAAATAATTGTAGCCATAATCTTTCATCTGGTTAATAAAAGTTTGTATTATGGTGAAATTTAGCAATGAACTTCAAATGATGATTCAGGAGTTTTGACCGGGTCCCAAATCCTTCCTTCCATGGGTTATGTGGCACAGTCAGAGGATGAGCTCATGTCAGGCTCCTAATGGTTTATGAGCAGCAACGTTTCCAGGTGACGTAAGATCAAGTCTTGGGGGTTATTCTGCAAGGTCTCTGGGATGGCCGCAGACGCTGCCCTTCACCTGGTGCTCTCCAAGTGTATTTGGATGTCTTCAGGGAGGGATTTTCAGCAGCAAGAACATTCGCAAAGGAAATGACTAAATTTAGCAGACGGATATGAATAATCATAGTAAGATGTAGCAGAAGGTAGGCTGCATCAAGCAAAAAAATACAAGCTAGCAGTTGTTATGAACCAATGTCATATTTTTGAAAAAACCTAGAAGTCATGCATAGGTTTTTAACACAATTCTACAGGAAAGAATATTGTCTTCCACGCTCCTTTACACTAAAAATATTTAAACTATCAGTTAAGTGATTAATCCATGGGGTCTAATTTATTTGAGAACTATACTCTGACTTGTTACTGATCTAGAGGGATGCAAGGACTCATAGCTGCACTTAGAGCCGTCACTGGTGAAGGACAGCAAGAAAGTTCTCATAACTCCTGCTACGGATTCCTCACAAGAAGCCAGGCTGAGCTCTGAGAACCAGCCAGCCAGGGCTGGTGGCGTCATGCATGGTGAGCCTTCGGGTTAACATCAAACACAACCTTGCAGACACATTTGAAAGGGATCACTTTAAATATGGGCATGAGGTGGGGGAGGCTGTGGCCTCCCAGAGGGCAGAGGAGAAGCAGGGACACAGGTCCTGGGGGGCCCAAGCTCCTGGGGAAGGCGGGTGTTAGAGCTAGGAGGGCAGGAAGCAGAAATGAAGTGGCAGTTGCATCTTTGGTTATCATAAAGATGAAAAGGTGGGACCTGCAGCCTACCTGCAGTAAATAACTAATTATAATGATTACCATACATGCTTATAAGCTATTATTAATATCTTCTCATCATATTATAATATCTTTCCATTTCATAATATCAGTGTTGCAGAGATCATAGAACAGAATCATAGAATAGAATCACAGAATGCCTTGGGTTGGAAGGGACCTCTAAAGGTCATTCAGTCCAACCAACAGATAACCAACGCTACCTCACAGTCTATTTTTAAGACTGACTTTTACAGTTTGAAATCTAGCATGATTCAGGACTTTTGGTATCTTGAACACTGTGAAAAACACTACTGAAGGGCAGATATTATTCATGCATGAGCTGAGGAATTGCATCAGACTCATAGCACTGAGATTTAAAGCAAGAAGCCTCAGTGCAGACTAACCAACAGGAAGGACATTTCGGGAAAGGATGTTTCAAACAGCTGAAATGAAATACAGAGAGCATGCTGAAGGAAGAAAAAAGTAATTAATTCTGGATGTACTTACTGCCTTGTATTAGGCACTGTTGATCAGTTTTTCACTAACACTTTTTCTTACAACAGTCCATTTATTTTCTTCTAGCCAAGTCTGGCACTTTAGAAAGTGCAAGATTGACAACAGCTAGGGGTGCAAAAACTTACTCTTGGGCCCTGCCGACCTTTTCCCTACGGCTCTCATCAGAGACATGGGATCTGATTAGAATGTCACCAGCTCTGCAAAAGGATTTTAACAAGGAACCTGGTTTTGTTAGGTTGAAAGCATTCAGCAAGAGCTAACATCAGGTCATCAAACACCTTTGCTTTTATTGTGGGAGTTTTGCAGGGGTGAACTGTCAAGCAGTCTCTTGTGCAGGGAGTCTTGGGAGGAAAGCAGCCTCAACCTCTGATTCTGCCGGGGGCAACTCCATGGTATCCTGACTGAAGGTTCTGTGCTGTGGTTGGGGAGTGCAGTGAAAGAGGAGGCAATAAATAAACAGCAGGTCAATGCTTTTGCTTGTTTCCTTGATTATAAATCAGATGTGCAAAGATTCTCGCGTTTACAAGAGAGGGTCCTTTTGAGCATAGCAATCTACAGCTTTCTCCTTGCCTCCCGTCTTTCTCACGCCTTCATGAGACATGTTGACCATGCTCTATCTGATCACTACTTCTAAAACTCACCCACACAGGCAATATTTGCTGGTGATTCTTCATTAGGCCATTTAAAAATCACTTAATGCTGAAATATGACAACCGAACGTTAAATTGACCCCTCACATAGCCCACCATCATACCTGTTTTCCAATTCCTGCGCTGTCATGCCACTGATGTGATGAATTGCAGCCTGTCACATCACATTACGTTACGCAGAACAAACAGGACAAAACACATACCAACTGCCATGCAGATATGTGTTTGTCAACTCTTTTTCGGTGCGTGGAAATGCAGCTGGCGAATTGCCTATCAGAAAACTGGAGGCTCAGGGATGGCTCTAGGGTGTGCGAGACAAACCTGCCTCTGACACACCATGAAGATACAGATACGCTGCTCTCAGCCAGCTACGGCAATCCCGAAAGCACGTCCTGTTGTGATTTTTTCTTGTTCTTTGAGAAAAAAAAAAAAAAAAAAGCAGCAGCGGATTCTGTGGCTGCTGATGTCATGAAGTAAAATATAAATACGTAATAATTAATCTACCACTTGCGCTCAGATTTGGAGCTATTTTTATGACTGGCCAGATTTTGGCTGTGTATGTGTAAATATAACACCCACTTATGTATACACACGCACGTGCATACTGTGAGATGTGTGAATATACATTATGTGGCTTTTAACTGCAGCCTTTTAGCCTACATGTGGGCCTTTTGAAGCTAATGGGAGATTTACCAGGGGCTTTTTCACAGAGCTGTAGGCAAGACTGGAATCCAGAACATATGAATATTATACTATAATCACATAGTGCAAATCATCTAGTTTGACCTATAGTGAATTAGAGGCCATTAAATTTCATCCAGGTATTCTACACAGAGCCAGAAAAACTTGTGTTTGACTAATGCATAAATTGTATTTGGCTAAAGCCTATTTCCCAGAAAGACATTCATTTAGTCACCACGCAAAGACACTTTCCACACATCCATGTCTTTGATAGGTTGTTAAAACATTTATTTTAACTATGTGTGCCTTTCATTTAAATTGACTTCAGTCTCTGGAGTCAGTGCTGAGAAGTCAAATTCCTACTTAAATTCCTAGCTATGAAGTCCATGGATACTTGAGTACTGACTTGCTTCTCTTTACTTCAATGCCATGCCATGGGCATGCCTTCCAGATCTTTCATGCTGAACTATTCTTTATCATGTAACATCCCCACCCAAGGAATATCTCTGTGAATTATTTTCCCTTTTGTAAGTTACTTCTTGATATGTTGCTATGGAAAATAAGTTGTTTACTCGGTAGTCAGCACTATCCATTCTCTATTGTCTATGTGCCTCAACTCTGCTGGAGGTTATAGGGACACGATGGAAATACACTAAAAAGATCTGAGATGAGAGACCTCACACACCTTGCAATAACCTTGGAAATACTGTAATTTCTTGGTTTATAAACCAGTCATAGTATGCGACTATAGATACAAAAAAATTATCTCCCTAAGGCCGGCTTTTCTAGTTATTGATTTCTTTTTTTTCCTAATCAACAAATCATTTAAAATGAAGGTAAAAATGTTTAATCTATGACTTCTTGGTAAGACTTTTTTGTATTAAATAAGGCATAACTTTAGTACTGACAAATATTACAAAATATGAGAATCAAAATATTAAGGAGAATAGTGTCTTCATTTCAGGCATACAGTGGTGCATTTTAAATCAGGTTCTGTAGTGGGCAAGAACATGTCACAATAAAGAAGGGGAAAAATTGAATGCCATGATTATTCTGAAGCTTGACACGAAACTATAAATCTCTTTCAAGTGAAGATACACAAATTTTTGTGTAGACCTCTGCAGCTAAGCAAACCAGCTAGCCTTTGATGTAGTTATAATTATTAGGGACTGAGGATTATGTCTTTAGGCAAAGCTGTCTAGCAATGGGAAGGTATAGATCAAAACTGACATCATGACACAAGTGAGTGGAGAGGTGAGATGAGGTGGAGCCAAAAATAGTTTGGCATTACTGTAGACTTTAAGTAAAACAAACTACTCCACTTCTCAAGAAGAACACAAGGAGGGGAACAATTAGTGCCTGTAACCTCTCAATAGAGTAAAATTCTCACTACTAGTTGGGAAACTAAAACTGTAATTAACAAAAAGGTAAAGATCAGAATAAAGAAGAAGATTCAGCTGATCCACTTAGTTATGTGGGAACATATTGTTGCACTGCCAATAAGGCAGGTATACCAGACTGGGAATTCAGAACTACCACTGCAATAGGCTTCCATGCCATGACCTTGTGCTTTGTGCAATCAGCTCCTCTTGAAACCAAGGGAATCAATCAGTCTACATCAAGTAGAGTATCCTTTCAGACCAAACTCTTTAGTAATTTTTTATAGAGGGCAGGAGTTCTGGTAATGCCAAGCCTACACATGAGCTTGTTACTTTTAAAATCCCCATCAAAAGTTCATTGAAGATGGTGGACATCTTTTAACGGTGTTTAGCGGGCTCTGCATAAAATGCTGTGTGTAGCTTGATATATATGCAAGAGTGTACACATGACCACAGTCAAATCATTTCAAATTACTCTGGGTCTTCAAACACACTCATCTTGTGTGGCACAAAATTTAAAAAGTGCTTGTGGAAATGAACTTCTTGCCATAGGTTAACTGCCAATCATACTTAAAAACATTTTTCATTAAAAATGTTTTTCTGCCTTTCTGGGGAAAGAGTCACATTATTAGAAAAACAAAACCAAAGGATTCCAATCCAGAGGTTTTGATTGACTTAAACTGAAAATCTAAATTCATAAATAGGAGATCTAACACTTACACTGAAGAGAGCAGAGCTTCAAAACCCTGTAGCATAAACAGGTGTCCCTCAAGACATTCTAAATCACAATGTATCTGTGTATTGGGTAACACCTTTTAAGCATGCCATAAACATGTTACTCAGTGAAATAAAAACCATGCCATGAAACTTAAAAGGCTGAGATTCTCAGTTAACTTAAAACTTGATAGGAAGAGAAAGATGCATGTGCCAAGGAAGAGTAGGAAATGAAGAAGGCTTTGTAATCAGTGTCAGAGAGGGTACATGAAGGCAAAGAAGTCATTGCTTGATAGATGAAAGGAGT